>VZTL01036267.1:0-53832 GCA_013400535.1 Scopus umbretta
AGCTGTATCTTTTCATTCATAAAGTATGCTCAGTTAATGCCTTCTTCATTACACCTATTCAAAGCCATATTGTGTAGTACTGAGTAATTTGATACTCACTCCATTAGTGAGTGATGGATAAGCAGCAGGCAAGTCTGAGGGGCTGTCAAAGCCTTGCAATTAGGTATAATCAATACAACTTTGCAAATGATTGTAGTAGCGTCTGGTATTTATGGAGAAATGCATGTCAGACTTATGTCCTGGGGCACCCTTGCTGCCTTAGCACTTCTTTCTTTGTCAGTAAATTTGTCTGCTCCTTCATATGGGTATTTCCAAATCTGGAATCAGCAGGAACGTTGCAGGTTGTGGACTCTGAGGCTCAGAAGTTTCTGAGTTTCAGTCTCTGTTTACAGGCAGGCCTCAGAAGATTTCCCCTTGGTGATGGCTGTGTGAGACCTGAGAACAAAATCAATCTCAATGAGCCTGAAGGAGGCTGTGGTGGCTTGGCAGATCCTGCTCAAAGGCAGTGGAGCTGCCAAAGCTTTTCTAGTAGAAACAGATGGGGCTTATCTGGTACATCCACTACATTTACCAACTGCCCACCTAGGTTGCTGAACTCTAGACCTTATTATCCAGCATTTTATCAAATCGGTGATTGTATGTTTACCACACAGCAAATACCTCCAAAGATCACAAGTTAGGGTGTAGCACAGATTGCTTAAAAGCATGGAGCTGGTGCTATTGCTTCAGTGCTGCCAGTGGTTTTCTTTCTGGGCTGCACTCACCAGATTGCTGCAGAAATGGCCCCGGTCCTTAGTGCTCACCCACAAGTCACAGCGATGCTGGTTCTGCTCCTATCCATGCTCAGTTTGGCTGCTGGTGGGAAGCTGCTGGTGGTGCCGGTGGATGGGAGTCATTGGCTCAGCATGCGGGAAGTGTTGGACGGTCTCGGGCAGAAAGGACACGAAATAGTCGTCGTTGCACCTGAAATCAATTTGTACATAAAGTCAGCAAAGAATTTTGTTATGAAAACATACCCAGTCCCTTTCACACAGGAAGAGATGGATGAAAATTTCCAGGCATTTTTACAACACGTTCTTGAAGAAGGATCACTTCTGGAAAGAATTTTTAATACATATGAAGGAGTGAAAAGTACTTCTGCCATGTTTCTGTATACTTGTACACACTTACTGTACAACAAAGAGCTTGTCAGATATCTCGAGGAGACTAAGTTTGACGCTGTCCTTACAGACCCTGTGCTACCCTGTGGGCAGATCCTGGCTGAGCATCTTTCAGTCCCTTCTGTGTTTTTTTTGCGAGGAACACCATGTGGTTTAGATTTTGAGGCCACTCAGTGTCCCAATCCCCCTTCTTATGTCCCCAGGATATTTACAGAGCATACAGACCACATGAACTTTCTCCAGCGGGTGAAGAATCTAATCTTTGACATCCCAAATCATTTTCTATGTGATTCTTTCTTTCAACCATATGCAAAACTGGCTTCTGAGTTCCTTCAGCGTGATGTGACTGTGCTGGTTCTCTTAGGCCAGGCTTCCATTTGGCTCATGAAGTTAGACTTTGTTTTACACTATCTGAGAGCATCTATGCCCAACATGATTATGGTTAGAGGAGTAAACTGTGCTTACAAGGAGCTAACTCAGGTGGGTCGTACACTGTTTTTTCTTGTCATTTTTGCAGGCTTTTACATACTCTGAAAAGTTGTAACACTGGTTTTGTTAGAAAGGTCTTTTCCTGTGAGTAAAAGGATTTCAAACTGCTTTTGCTTTGCAAAAAGGTGCCAGTACTCCTTTCAGTGAAGGTATCTGCATATCACAGTATAAAAATGGAGAAAGTGTTATAAACTAATTTAGCTCTGGGAAACTCCCCATTGGTCATGTGCCTCAGCTTTGACATTAGAGTAGGTTGCTCAGGGCCTCTTTGCTCAGGACTGTTGATGTGGTGCAAGGAAAACTTTCATTTGAGAAGACCTTCAGTCATCCTGTGGTCCAGCTTGTCATTGATGATTTCTTCTATGTTCCTGTCTTTTTTTCTTTAAAGGATTATCTGTGTTTTGAATTGTCACAGACTCATAAAATACTTAGGTTGAAAGGTCATTTGCGGGCCTCTCAGCCAACCTCCTAGTCAAAGCAGGTCCAGTTACTTCGGGTTGTTGCATTCTATGTCTTGTCAAGTTTTGAATATCTCCTATGACCCTTATAGTGGAAACACTTTATTATATCAAATTTTTTATTATATCCAATCTGAATTTTCCATGTTGCAGCTTGTGTCTGTTGCCTCTTGTCCTGTCACTGTCAATCTCTCGGAAGAGTACAGTTTTGTCGTCTTTATGTCCTTCTGTTAAGGTAGTTAAAGACAGCAATAAGATCTCCAGTTAGCTTTCTCCTCTGAATCTTGAGCAAGCTCATCTTCTTAGATCCTTTCTGCATATCATGGTCCCTAGGTTCTAACTATCTTCTTGGCTTTTGCTGGACTTGCTCCAGCACCTCAATGTCTTTCTTGTACTGGAGAGCCCAAAACTGGGTTCATATCTTCAGATTCTCCCAGTTGGTGAACAGAGGAGAAGGATCACATCTCTCAATCTGCTGGCTGCACTTGTTCTCACATAGCCCACGATGCTATTGCCTCTGTGGCTGCAAGTGCACACTGCTGACTCATATTAAACTTCTTGTCCACAAGAACCCGGGGTCATTTTCTGCAGAGTTGCTGTCTGTCCAGCTGGAGTGCAGCCTGTCCTGTGGCAGGGGGTTATCCCATCCCAGTGGCAGAACTTTGCTTTTGCCTTTGCTGACCTTCATGACACTCCTGTTGGCCCATTTCTCCAGCTTGTGGCATTCTTTTTGCATATCCCAAGCCAGTGATACTCCTTATTTAAAGCATCAACTGGCATCATAGAAATAAAGTATAAGTTAGGTTACTTTATTCTTATAAAATGAATGTTGGATTTATTTCAGATTTTTTAAACGTGTATTTAAGTATATTTTATGGTTTGCAGAGTAAGATCATAGCTTCTAATTTTAGAAATAACTATTCCTGTTAAGTAAGTGTTTCAGATATTGACTTTGCAAAACAGTGAAATAGGGCTTATTTTTCAGAAAAAGATGAAATTCACACAGTAAAAATGAATTAAGAGGATTCAAACTTGGCACTCAGTGTAGAAAAGCAGAGACAGAATAATTGGTGTAGCTAAACCTATGAAAAGAACTATGACAGAGGGTCCATGACAGAGGTCTATAAAATCCTGAAAAGTGTAGCGAAGGTGAAAGGCGAACTGATATGCAATTTCTCCCAATACTTGACCTATGACTAACACTGAAACGAGGCAGCATCAAGCTTAAAGCAAACAAAAGGGAGTGCTTTTTCACACCATGTGCACAAAAAAAAAAAAATCTGCCTCTCAACACCAGCATTTTTTTTTTCTAAAGAAAACCTACAAATTCAAAAAGGATTTGGGTGGTTAGTAGGAGGTTCATTCTGACTGCCAGGATTTGTAGACTTACAAAAGAGTTAATTATGGATTCCCCTAACTGGGGATATTCACTGTACCATTTCCAGCATACAACCTTGGCACTCAACTCTGTACTTCAGCTTTACTTTCTCCTGATAGATATCTCTTTTCACCCTTGCCTTTGGAATGGGCTGAACTTGTGGACTTCAGTCTCTGGACTTGTAAACATGTGAAAGCGTGTTTGTGAACTGCTCAAAATCCAGTGACACAGCTTTTGAACTCTTATGAATGTGCCTTAAGGGTTTGGGTTTTTTTTACCTCTCAATGTTGTTTTATAGCATTTTATAGTAGTGTTACACAGAAAATACACGTTTGGCTGAAATGTTAGCAGAACTTACAGACTACATGGAAGTTACTGTATATCACATATAAGATTTGAGGGCCCATTATATGTTAGTATAGGGTAACAGTACGTCTGCAACTCCGGGTTAACTACCTGAGTGTATACTGCCACCTTAGGGCACATGTAATGCTGCACAGCCTTGTTATGTGAGAACTTTTCCTCATTGCTGAAACTGAAAATGCACACACAGGTACTGCAGCTAACTCTCTGGCACATGAGAATACCTTCTGTCCATGTCCTTTCGGTTTTGGTCTTCTAATATCACCTCACTGTCAGCTAGAGAGAAAGTTTTGTTTAAAGAGGCTGCAGAATGGGACTGTACTGATGTCTGAAACCCCTTCCTCTTTAATGCAGTTTTGTTAGATGCTACAGTCCTTCTTACTGGCTTATGAGAATCACTTTTTTTTAACATGCCACATGGAGAACCTCCTATCAAAATAAAATTTTTAGGACACACTTAGTTTTGGCCTTGGAATATGCTTATCGCACCAAGGTACCTTTGGCAAAGGTAGCCATTTCATGAACCAGATTTCCCATCACTCCTACCTGCTCCAAGACAACTCATCCAGGCTGCTGCACAGCATGAAAAAACTGTTCAGAGCTCTCTCTGATCAGGTGTGCTTGGTTGGGGATCTAAACCAGTCTCTCTTCTCCAGCCAGCAATTGCTCTTGTTCAGCTACCATTCCTGTATCTTATTTTGCTTTTGTAAACTTGCAAACTTTTGGCATCCATCTTTCTCTTTCCATGAAATACACCTTAATGGCAGATGAGATATGTTTCATCAGGCACTTCTAAGCACAAACTTCAGATATCTGCTTTTATAGGTTTACCTTGAAAGTTTTTATGTGCCTTTGCATGTTCTCCCTATATAAGGACATTGCTTTGTTTATAGGTGCCTATTTCATTCACTTGTCTACCCACTGGGTTTCCATTGCATCACTTGCTGAAGCTCCAGCTTCAACCCAGGTTCTCAAGAATATAGGCACTTAAATCCCATTCAAATCAACCTGATTTGGATATCTAAGCAAGTCCTTGGAGTGGGACTGTCTTCATCAGATCATGTCAGCCATGCAGCAAAGCTTCAGAACGTCAGAGGTAAAAAGCTTTTTCTGAATGTTCCATCCAAAACTCTCAAACCACCATTTGTGGCCCTGATTATACTATTTGCTGCTACCCACAAAAGTTTGGCTCTGTCATCGTTGTTACGCCCCATTGAGTAGCTGTAGGCTGCGGCCAAGTGTCATAGAGAACAGGACTTCCAACATGGTTCCGGGGGTTTTTTTGGCCTTAAAAATTTTACCATAGCACATACAGAAGCATGTGAGAAACTCTGTTCTCCCCTTCTTCTGGTAAGCACAGGACACAGGTATGGACTTCCCATTGGCTCATACCACAGCCAAGCCTTATTAACTTCTTTTGAAAAGTAGCTGGTATTAAGAACTTCCAAAAAATTTTGGCCCGTAGCCTCTCACCTATGAACACTTATGGCTCCTCTTGACCAAGGACAGCATATTCTGCTGCATCATTGCTTTCAAAAAGACCTTTGGCCTTGAGCCACTCACCTACAAACTCTTATGGCCCCTCTTGTGCAAGAACTGTATATTCTGTTGCATCATTGTTTATATAAAAAGGTGTTTGGTTGATAAGTTACCCAAACTTTGGTGACACCACTGCTTGGTGTGCCAGCTCCTGCTTACTGTGTAGAACATTCTGTGTGAACTCCAGGCACTTTTCTGAGCAAATATGTAAGAGAGAAAGTTGGAGGTTTAGGTCTTTCATGTCAATAGTGCAACATGTTTCTTGTATTATAAGCTCAGTGGCTGTGAAATCTGGGAATCGGTACTCCTGACATTAATCTGGCACAGGACAGTCAAGTGCACCATGACTCACTTCAAACAACTCTGATCCAGAGAAATCCCATTACAAACAACTGCTACCTCTGCTAATCAAAGACCCTGCTAATTGTTCTGAATCATTGAAGATAACGTAAATGGGGGGAAATGCTTCTTGCTTTAGATCCCTTGATAGCACTCTTATCAATGCTTTTATCACTGTTTAAAATGTGATCTTTGAACTCCAATGACCTATATTAGCAAAGATTTTGTAGAGGTAAAGATTAAAGACCATCAAGTTATAAATGAGGTACAACTAGTTTTTGCTTTCATATGCTGCTTGGAAGAAGTAAGAAGGAACAGTTCATTTCTTTTCCTGCTGACAGTCCCATGACAGTTATGTGGAGGTACCAGATATACGCTGGGCTTTTTCTTTCTTTCTGGAGTTTGTCAGAAGGTGGGAAGCACTTTGTCATGCCTCAGGGTGGGAGTCACTGGCTGAACATGCGTATGGTTCTACAGAAACTCTAGAAGAGTGGGCATGAAATTGTTGAGGTGATTCCTGAAGCCACTTTGCTTATGAAAAGCTCACAGTCTTTCACCACCAAAACATACTCTGTGCTTTACACACAGGAGTTTGTGGATAGATACTACCATTCCATCGGTGAAAAAAGTTTTGATAACCCTCCCTTTCTGGAAAAATTTACAATTTTATGCAGCAATGTATCAGAACTGACCAATATGTTCTCTTCTACATGTCAGCATCTCTTATATGATGAAGAACTAACTCCATGACAGAGAATTTGATGTCATTATGATGGATTCTTAGTTGCCCTGTGGACCAACTGTTGATGAATCTCTGTCTCTCTCTTCAGCATACTTCATGCGTGGTCTTCCATGTACCTTAGACTACAAAGCCACTCAGTGTCCCAGTCCTTTTTCTTATGTGACGAGGACTTTCACGTCCAGTTCAGATCACATGACATTTAAGGAAAGTGTGAAGAACCTCCTGGTCGGGTTTTCAGAGCATTCGTTTTGCTATCTGTTTTATTTAAAATATGAGAACTTAGCTTCTGAGTTTCTTCACAGAGAAGTAACAGTACTGGAACTGTTTTAGCAAAGCATGCATTTGGCTGATGAGATATGACTTTGTTTCTGAGTATCTGCACCCAATAATGCTAAATATGGTCTATATTGGAGGAATCAACTGTGAACAGAAGCCGCCATTATCAAAGGTTTGTCGTTGTTTATGTTGAGGGTATTATAGCATTTATGAGCAATTATTTAAGATTTGGTTTGTTAGATGCTTCCTATAGTAGTATTTGTGCTTAAGCCAATATGTGATCAAATACCAGGATGGCATGATTTGGAAGTAGGAATCTCAGGCTCTGATAGATGATCACAAGACTTGCATTGCAAACAGCTGAAGGGTTTTTCTCCAGGAGAGCTTAGGTGAAGTTGTCTAAGCTATGTAGCTGCCTAGGTATAGCTTAGCTTGTTGTAAGCATAACACCATAATATTAGACAATCATGGCATGTATGCTATATCTGGATAAATGACAAAGTAATTTTAGGTTATATGATTTAATATCCCTACCAGTTGTGGAATACTGATTGATTGCAGGAGACTTGACTGGACAAAAAATGGAAATATGGAACTAACTCTGTGTGTACACCCAGGCACAGTGTGCCACAGAGATTGATAATGTGGATGAATACCCCAAAACCAATCAAAGATGGTAGGGGGAGCTCTTTTGCCTCTGAATTTGTGTAAGAACCAATGTAAGATAGCATATAAGAGGGTGATTAGAAAAAAGAAGCCTTCAGGTTTGTAACTATATATCCTCCCCCCCCCAGCTTGTTTAAATTTCCCTAGTGGGCTGTGCAAATAGTGCAGATTTCAGCCATTTATTCTGTTTTTCAGACTGCAGTGGTGTTGCAACAGCAGAAGTTATTGCTAAGGTTGCATCACTTTTACTACTGTAGACTCAGGGCTTTCACTTTGATAACTGGTACAATATAGAAACAAATCTGAAGATAAACCTTATCAACCCGCTGTATATCAAATATCTGTCAATCATTGCTTCTTGTTTAGACTCTTGAGAGCACAAGGTGATGCAAAGGTCAGACTTTTGTTCGAGTTTTGTGTCCAGTCAGCTGAGCAAACTCAAGGCAGGGAGTTCATCATTAACTGGATGTTAATAAGACAGTGATTGCTTGGTCAGGTGTTACCTCCCATTCATAACTCTGTTCAACCTTTCAGTGTGACACATGGCCAATTGCTTGACACTTCTCTCTTGAGCATTCGAATTCTCTAATGTTAATTCAAGCATTCAACTTTGCCTTGCAGTGCCCAGTTGCTTAAAGCCTTCACTGTGTGCACAGATGATAAACCCAACCTTTACCCACAGTTAAAAATTACCCTCATTTCTGCCCACAAACATACAGTCCGTTAAAAATTAAACACTTGCCTTAGTTAAGATTAAAGTGCAAAGTACCCCATGATTCACTGCTTGGTCCCCTGCAATAGTTTTGTGGCCGTTTAAAACTTTGCTGACAGCACAGGGAAAATGGCTTCTTCAAATCCAGGATTTAATTCTCTTGCCTCCTGGGTTGTGTTTTTCCTGCTCCTGTGGACCTTTTCTGAAGGTGGAAAGCTTTTGGTTGTACCTATTGATGGCAGCCACTGGCTCAGCATGCGCCCGGTTGTGGAGCAGCTCAGACAGAGGGGACATGAAATTGTGGTGGTTGCGCCAGAGATAAATTTGCGGATAGATTCGTCGGTCCATTATACCATGAAAACATACTCTGTGCCTTACACCAAGGAGTATGTGGAGGCAGAATTTAAAAAGCTGGGCTACAGGAGTTTCACACATCAACCCTTCTTGGAAAAATTTTCCAAAATGGCAAATATCACAACCATGTTTTTCGATTCCTGCAAACGTCTTCTGTCTAATAAAGAGCTGATTGAATACCTTGAAGAAAGCAAATTTGATGCTGTCTTTATGGATCCTTTTTTTCCATGTGGACAGATAGTGGCTGAACATCTTTCCTTACCTTCTGTGTACCTCGTACGGGGACTGCCATGCAGCCTAGAATTCCACGCTACCCTGTGTCCAAATCCTCCCTCTTTCATTCCTACATTCTTCACTCGCTACACGGACCACATGGTGTTCCTCCAGCGTGTGGGCAATCTCATAGCTAGCCTGAGCAGTTCCCTGGCTTGCAGCTTGCTTTATTCATCATATGATCATTTGATCAAAGAATTCCTCCAGCAAGAGGCAACAGTGCTTGAGCTGTTCAGCCACGCATCTATTTGGCTCATGAAGTATGACTTTGTGTTTGAGTACCCCAGGCCCCTAATGCCTAATATGGTCTTGATTGGAGGCATAAGCTGTACTCGGGAAAAAGCATTATCACAGGTTAGTTACCTTTTTCCCCTTAGTTTAGCTATGGCTGCACTGTTTTCTCTCACCGTGAGATGGAGCTCCTGGCAGTAACAAATAACAGGCAAAGAGTGAGGTGGAAGTGGCTAGGAAAGCACTTTGCAACTCTGCATCCCTTGTGCATTGAGGACTACATTGCTTTGTGGGAGACCTCCAGATTCCCAGACAAGCATATGTACAAAGCTTGACTTTTCCAGTTTTTCCCCCCCACAGTATTTTATGACTGCCTATTTCCAGTAATTTTTCTTTGTATACCTGTTTACAAGACTTGGTACTATCTAGGCTAATGCAGCAGGCCAAATCATCCTAGTCCTTTGTCCTTGAGCAGAGGACCATTTCTGCGGGGATTTCAGACAGTGGCAAACCCGAATGAAATCCCCACCACCCAGTGAAGTAGCAAGAGACCTGCTTCTTTCATGTAAAATTGTCCCAGATCTGGATAGCAAATGTGTTTTGCTTGAATGATGCTAAACTTCCTAAATATGGGATATCTTCCACTTTCCACTAAGAAATCCTCCTAATTCTTAGTGTTTTCTCTTATTTTTCAGTGAGTGCCCACTACAGGTATTTCATAAAGGTCGTGTGTAGCACCCACCAGCAGCTGCTGGTTAAAAAGACTTTAGTAAAATAACCCACCTATTCCCAAAGCAGGTCTGCGGAAAGTTTCATCATGGTAGTGGCATTTCTGAGCAGTAAGTCAGACCTTGGCACACAAAAACATTTAAAGAACAGAGCAAAACTAGTGACTAGTCCCACAGAAAAGAAATAGGGCTAAATATACCCTGGAATAGCTGTATCTGTCCCACTGCATCAGGAACAGCCAAAGAATTCTGTACCAAAAGCACATTTGTAGTTTGGGGAGGATTTCACAGTTTCCAGATGTCTGTGAATTTATACAGAACTGAGGCCCAAGTTCCCAACCAGACATCTATGATGCCTTAATGGAGAGCATGTCTTCAGAGAAAACTGGTGAGGCAGAACCAAGCCCTGAAATGAGAGTTACATTTCACCTTGTTTGCCCCCAGGATTGCATCAGGTCTGCTGTTCAGGGTGCAGCTATCAGCAAACCTTCGATGACAACTTCTATTTGGGATCCAGTCCAAGCGAAGGGCCATGGTACGCTAGTCAGCCACAAAAATACGTAACAGAGCATAAACTAAGAGGGTCAATCTCGGTTATCCCCTCAGACCCTAGAGATAACATTTCAATTGCGAGACTTAGGGGAACATTTAGTTCCTTTTATTCCACTCATTTAACTCTGATGCCTGCAGCAATTCCCTCTGGTTTTGTCTTTCCTTCCCTGGCTTTACCAAATCTTTTTCTAATGGCACAGGTTTTTTGCTGCAGCCTTCAGTTGGTTTTCTGCTTCACCGGAATCCTTTTGTTCTTGGATTCCAGTGTCAGATCTCCTAGTCCTTCTTTTATTTAAATCAAAGAAACAAGACAGATTAAAAAAAATTGGCAGTAGTTGAATATTATCGTACTCAAAGCAGACCCAATAAATCCAGATATTAGAAATCAGAGCTATCTGCTGTCAGAACACTTTTCAAAATCTTAATTCTCTCTTGCATCTGCATGGTTTGAAAAGAAGAGCATCAACTCTAAAGCCAGAGCATCTGACTTGCAATAAATGTGAAAATAAACCACAATGTATTCACCTGGGGATTGGCTGCCAGGAAAAGTATGATGATGAATTGATCTCATTAATTGATACAGCATCTTTTTTACTGCCTAGAAACTGATGTCTTTGAGCAGGCAGGCTTTGCTATGTGACTGTTTTAAAGTAATTTTTTTTCTCATGTCCATACCAAATCTCGGTTCGGGCTTCAATTCTGCAAACACTCACACGCCTCCATAACTTTGTTCATCCATCTGTACCCGTTTTTCTTCCGCTGGGACTCATTTTCATATAGTTAACTAATTTTTCTGATCATAATTTTGTTGCGTTGACTGTTCCATTTTATTGCCTTTCCAGATAGTTCTGTGGGAACGTGACAGAAATGACATAGTATGACGTGCAAAGGACTTTGACTAAGGATGTGCTTTGTTTTGGCAGGAATTTGAAGCTATTGTGAATGCCTCTGGAGAACACGGCATTGTTGTCTTCTCACTGGGCTCCATGGTCTCTGAGATTCCTATGAAGAAAGCCACAGAAATCGCAGAAGCCTTGGGATCAGTCCCTCAAACGGTATAGTTTCCCTCTTCCCCTGCCAGCACAGCAATTCAAGGCTGTTTTCAAATACCGTATGTGATTACCTTCGGCTTTCAGTGTGCTTGGTCCTCCCTTCTTTCTCCTGCTGCTAGAAGAAACTATCACCCCAGCTGCTCTGCATGATGAAATAGGTTTTGTACACAACAGATGTTTTTAGCTTTTCTTTTCAAACCCACTGAGGAGCAGCAAGAGGCTGGTTGCTGAGAACTGACATTGTGTTTACTTCTCTTGAAAGGTTTTGTGGCGATACACAGGAGAGGTGCCCCCCAACCTGCCAAAGAACGTAAAGCTTGTCAAATGGTTGCCACAGAATGATCTTCTAGGTAGGTCTGAGATGCCCTGAGTGATACCAGTGTGTTTCTTTTAATCTGATAATGCTGTTGTAAGGTCCCAGCGTCATCTGTGCTGACTCCCTGTATCACTGTGGGTCACAGGACTTCCTTACAGCCTTTGCTGTTTGAACCAGAGCTCGTTTTTTAGAAATCTATCTGACTGCAACTTAAAATTTGCCAAATTATGAAAGAACAGTTTGGAAAGGTGTTCCAACACTTCACTACCCTTACTGTCAAAAATGGGGAGTCTTTATCTCTGACTAGCCAGTCTCAACACCCACCCATGGGCTTTTGTCATGTTTTTGTCTACTGGACTGAAAAGAAAATTTAAGCTCCCATTTCCAGATGCGTTGTTGGGCTTTTCAAGTGGTAAAATTGTATGTGCTATTGCCAGGAGTGCATTTGTTGGTTAGACAACAGGGCTCAGCTGTGGGAGATCTGCAAAATGAGCAAATGGAAGACATGGTAAAAAAGCAAGCAATGGTAACATCCTCTTTAACCTCACTTGGCTCTGATTTCATCCTAAAATCTGAGAAGCTTTGGAAGATTATCCAAGGCTTTCCAGAGATTACCCGAACCAAGACAGAGCTCTACAACCCAAGGTTCATTCAGTCCCCTGTAATGTCCAATGTCCTGTTGTCTGCAGCCCTAAGTCTGTCCATAAGTAATGACAACCCAAAGTTCTCAATTTATACCTACCAGTGCCATTTGTGTGCAAGTTTTCCCCCAGGGATGTGTTACTGTAACTTAATAAATCAAATAGCTAAACAAGTCTTTCTTTCCTCCACAGCTCACCCTAAGACTCGTGCCTTTATTACCCATGGAGGCTCACATGGTGTTTACGAGGGCATATGCAATGCGGTGCCAATGGTACTAATGCCTTTGTTTGGAGACCAGATGGACAACGCCAAGCGAGTAGAGTCACGGGGAGCAGGACTGACACTGAATATTCTCAAAATGACTTCGAAGGACATATCCATTGCCCTGAAAGCAGTTATTAACGATAAAAAGTCAGTAATGGAAGCACAGTCTTTCTCCTTCTACTGTTGTGTAATGCCAGTGCTCTGGCTTCCCGCTTAACAGAATACTAATCTGTTCTTACATGCCTTCTTGTATCAAAGTTACATCATTGAGAAGTTGATGCATGCCCTGGGTTAACCTCATCTTGTCCTTCTAACAGCACTGTCCTTCTCACTGCCTGGGATTATAATCATTAGATGACGAGAACTGGCTGATATGAGAGGATGCAGGTATCAGAGAAGATGGGGTATAAGTACAATGGAAGAAATCAAGTTGACAAAAAATGTATACCTGCTTAAAGCCAAATTTACCAGGCAGTGATGTCAAGGGCTGTGGCACAATGTGGTAGAAAAGGCAATCGGAGAAGTGAGATGTGGCAAAATGCTTTTGTTTCACAAATCAGTGGGGAGCCTGAAAAGGTTGAAAGGCTCAGCTGCCTGGCTGATTTTCTTTGCATGAGGGTTGCCCAGAGATGCTGTCTGCATAGCAGCAGGAGGAAGGAGACAGGTGGCAGTGCCTCAGTATAGTCCAGAGGCTCTACTGTGTCAGGAAGCATTGCCTCCCCACTAGCAGGGTTTACTAACCATACCTATTATCACTCATTTATTTTCCAGACCAGTTTCCTCAGTCATTTTTCTCCCCCTAGTGCTCCTAAGTGTAGCTGTATGAGCACAGTCAGCTGCTGCCTGGCTCAGCAACGCTGGACAATTCCAGCACAGAGTAGGAGGAATATGCGCGGATATGCTGAGGCAGTACAGGGAACCACGCTAGACATCATAGTATTGCAGTCAACATGCCCAAGGTGTTTTAAGGCATCACAGTGAAGGGGAGCTTTACACACCTTCCTCTTCCTCGCTCCCATTCTCTGTTGTCACTAGGGTCTCTCAGTCCTTGGCATCCTCTTCCCCATCATGTTTCTGAAAAATGGCACCTTATTGCCATTGTTTCCTAACCACTGTCCTTACAGCAATAATAATAACAACAACAGTAATAATAATAGTAATAATGCATCTTGATCTTCAGCTGGGCACCTTTTCCACACCCAGTCTCACATTTCAGCCAGATACCTTCACCCCAGAGCTTTTGCTGGTTGCTCAAACTAAGCTTTTTCTTTTTCTTCTGTTTTTTTCCCCTCCTTTTTTGTCATTGAAAACAGCACATGTCTGGGTTCATAACTTTGCTGTTATCCTTCTCATGGGGTGGTGGTGTCGGGGAAGCACTACCAGAGAAGCCCCCAGTGGGCCATCAGACAACTGACACTTATCCTTGTTTTCTGGGGCTCAGCCTCAGCAGCACAAGTCATTGAAAACACCGAATGTCTTTTCTTGGCAGGTACAAAGAGAACATCAAGCGTCTCTCTGACCTTCACCTCGACAGACCCATCCACCCCCTGGACCTGGCTGTGCACTGGGTGGAGTTTGTAATGAGACACAAAGGGGCCCCGCACCTGCGACCTGCTGCTCATGACTTGAACTGGATCCAGTACCACTCCCTGGATGTCATCGCCTTCCTCCTCGCCGTGGTGCTCCTCTCCCTCTTCATTTCTCTGAAGTGCTGCCTGTTCTGCTGCCGCAGGTGTTGCTGTAAGAAGGGAAGAACAAGAAAGCCAACCAAATCAAAGACCCACTAGCAGATGAAACCAGTGGGAGGAGATAAGGCCTCTGCTCCAGACCAGAAGGATCAGAGAACATCTCAAATTTCACTAAAATAATTGCTGATTTTCAGTCAAGAAATAATAGTGTTCCTTTAAACTAGCACCACGGGAGGGGTTGTTTCACTGATGTAATTTTGCCTTTAAGAATTGGTTGTTAAAAATAATTTATATAGGAGTGCTTCAGTTACTTGGGAAGATATTAACGTGAAGTCCAAAGCTCCTGGCTTCCACATCTTGGTGTCCAGAGGACTCACGGTGACATTTTTTATTTTTTTACCTCTATATGCAATGGAGATACATAGGGATTTCATAAGACTTTGCTTCAAGGGCTTTAGGAGAACTATTTGCTCTAGTGTAAGACTGTCAGGTTTATCAAGCACTTTGAAATCTTTGTATAGCTGTTGTTATAGAAGGAGCAAATGTTACACACTGACGATATGTGTCATGTAAGCCAAGCTAGATGCACATCTTGAATGGGTTTTGTGTTTGTTTACAATACCCTGAACTCAGTTAAAGTTTTGGCAGGGAAATGATAAAGCCACTGGTGTTTCACCCAAGTTCCCCATCAGGCAGAGTGCTGTATCTGGAGGTTACCTGCGAGATGATGAGACCTTTGTTTATAAAAAACAACTGATGTACTCTCTGTAAGTGATGTTCAGGTACCCAAGCCCAAGCCCCAAACCGCAGTCCTATAAATAAATCCCCAAGACTAAATATAATGGCTCTTGTGTTTTATGACTTTAGAGATACAAGGCTGGACACTTGCTCATGGAGAGAGAGCTGGAGAAGGGAAGGATTCAGTGCCCCATTGTGTGAAAGCCATCTCAATGCACAAAAGCTAGTTCTCAGCATTACTGTCTCACTGCTTGGTGACTTG
The DNA here is from genome assembly GCA_013400535.1 of Scopus umbretta. Classification (NCBI taxonomy): domain Eukaryota; kingdom Metazoa; phylum Chordata; class Aves; order Pelecaniformes; family Scopidae; genus Scopus; species Scopus umbretta. The sequence continues at coordinate 15,223 of VZTL01036267.1, forward strand.
GTCCTTGCTGAGAGGTTACATCCTGAGACTGCCACAGTCCCCGCTACTACATATACAAAATGTCAGAAAAAACCTGAATAAGTTAATATTCAGGGCTCAAAACCGGCTGGGACATCCTGGTACATCATGGCAGCACAGGCGTCCAGCTAAGTACTTGGTGCCATTATTTTCTATTGCTGTTTGAAAAAGCATGTACTGTAATGAAAGCTGTTAAGTTCAAGAAGATGGTTCCTCTGCTCCTCAGCCCGTCCCCAGTGCAGTGCCCGGTTCTTGTGGGCATCCATGCCACCTGCAACCTGTCCAGGACCAATGCTGGCTGTTCCTTTTCATCATCTGCCTTTCCCTCCCCACCTCCTGTCCTCATACAGAAACTTCTTCTTCCTTGGAACACGCAAAGGGAGTCCGCACAGTGCATGAGAGCTGACCTGCTTTTAAGATGCAGCTTTTACAGCTCCACACGTTCCTGAGGTGACAGCTCTGGCTGTCCCCATGGTCTCGGCTGGAGGCAGGTGACAGCCGTGCATCTGTGCAACGGTACACAGTGCCTCTGGAAATGAGACCCTGCGAGACCTCGCAGCACCCATCACACTACCAACTGCAGTGTTTTCAGTCATCTCTGAGCATGGCGTTGGCTTCCGTTAGCTGTCTGATGCAAAAAGCACTTTAAAATGTACTTAAAGAGATGTTGTCTGACTACCCTGCTGCAAATAGGCTCTGGATCGCTCCACTGACTTTCTCTGCATGGACAAGAGAAAACCCCCTTACTTTCAGATCAGATGAACAGAATTTAAAAAAAAAATATCCCAATTGCAGCTGTTTGTTCCCCCCGCAACTCAAAACTTCTTGTGTAGGTGGAGGAAAGAAGCTAAGAGAAAGGGAGGAGGATGCAAAATGCCCATCCCATGGCTTCCATTTCAAAAAGATCTCTAACAAAACTGAAACAAAACAGCACCAGAAACCAAGTATCTTCCTCCTCTCCTTTTCCCTTTGCTCTCCTTAGCCTTGACTAGTCTGTCCTGCTCTTTATTTTCCCTTGGCTTACTGGAATAATAAAGAGAGAAGGGCCTTAAGAGGACATGTGGGGTCACGTCGTGCCCCGCTTCATCTGTGCCCAGCAGAGGACACTACGATATCATGAAAAGGAGGGAGCAAGGAAAAGGCCATCCTTCGCCCGCCAAGCCAGCCCAGATGGGTTGGTGGAAGTCGGTAGTCATGTTTATCTGTCTGTGCTCCAGGAGTAGGGACCCTGCTGCAGAGAGATCATTTTGAGAGTGAATTAGAGGCTAATTGTAGGACAAGCAGCTTCAGTGCAGAGGAGGGAGCCGGAGGGGCTGCAGTGTCACCACAACACAGCCTTCCCAACCCTTCTCAAGGGAAGAATTACTCTGGGGCTGCCAACCCCTCTTACCACCTCTTAGTCAGGTACCATATAGAGCCGTGCCACCCCTTCAACAGGGCAGAGAGCCCAAGTCCCCTGCTTCCCTTACTGGGAGACAGAGAAATCATTGCCAAGATGCATTTCTAAGAAACTGAGCTAAGATTGGGTCACTTCCCAAATGGGGAAACTGAGGCAGGGCCAGCCATCACTCCTCTGCCTGAGCTGCACAGGCTCCACATCACCCCAGGGCTCCAAGCACTGCAGCCTGAGCTTTTCCAGCAAACTCTCCAAACCTCTGTTTTTAAACACCTGCCAAAAGACAGGAGCCAAAATCCCTTCGCTGTCCTTGGAGGAAGGAGGCACAAACACTTCCCGCCTCTAGCCACCCTCTCAGCATCGCCAAGCACTCATGTAGCATCCCTTCAGAACTGTGAAAGGCGAGGAAAGCTGTTGATTTCCACTCCTGCCTGGGGACTTTTTTTAGTGTTTAGTTTATTTTTGCCTAGATTTTAACATCCAGGCTTGCAACAGTAAGGCTGGGAAGAAAAAGCAGTGCAAGCTAGTGCTGCTTCTGGTGACCCTCAGACCTCCCTGGCTGCAAAACATGGGTAAGAGTCTCTTGGGGTTCGGGATGGGTGTGTCCTGAGGGGCACAGCAGCCCTGGCTCCGGTGGGAGGGTGCAGTCGGCATCTCTTGCTGCTTCCCACCAGCCAGACTGCGGGAAATGACAGGAATTGCTGACATTTTTCTGCAGCCACAGAGTTTCTGCAGCCTCACCCCAGCCCTCCGGTCCCCAAGGGCAACAGTGAGGTTTTTCCACCGTCATGGGGGCTCCGGGCAGCTCTTGGTCTCCTCTGCCTCCCCGGCGCATGGGTCCAAGAAGACCCCCCGGCCCACAGGGACAGAACACTCAGAGGGGGACTCACCCCCTTGCAAGACATGCTGGAAAGTTAAATATGCTCGTTATCCAAGGGCACAGCGAGAGACAGTAGCAACCGGCAAACGAGGCAGTTGGGTCGCTGGTGCTGCCTTGCCCCATGCACTCCCACTCTGATGCTCGTGCTCAGACCTGCAATTGCTTAACTTGATATTTTCAAAGATCGACAATTTGGGTGGCTTTGTGAAAAGTAAATACTTTCTGCTGCTGGCAGCCGGTCATGACCCCAGTTTGGGGGGTTTCACAGGAGCTCCCAAACCCCCTTTTAGCCTTGCTTCCCACTGTGGGAAAGCACTGAAAGATCAAGATGAGCAAATGTGGTGTGCACGTCCACATCCCTTAGAAGTGTGGATGAGGGGTGCCAACCTGCCAGAGGCAGAACCAGCCTCATTTAAAACAAACAAACAAAAAAAAAATCCCCGAACCACATGCACCCACAAACAAGGCTGCTTTGGGACTGCAGACGTGATGAGTGCCATGGTCCAGAGCCCTACCCTCCTCCCTGAAAGCCTGGGGAGCAGTGCGGGGGTAATGCTGATACTGCCGGTGCTACGCAGCCCCGCACTGTCCCTGTGGGAAGCAGTTGAGGTTCCCCCCACAACATGCCATGGCCCCGCATTGATCTCCAGAGCTATCCCAAAGCAGACTCTGCTCCCTGCAGCATCCCAGTGGGCGAGCTCTATCCCGCAACCTGGGGCTTGGTGCTGGAGATGTTCCACCCTGTGATATGCCATGTGATGGCCAGCTTTGGTCCCCAGCATTGCCTCGAGGATGGCAGGGAGCCGCCACTAGCAATCCAGGTACTTTTAGCTGGAGCAGCCACACAGCTTTCCAGTTAATTATCACCTGCAGAGGTGTTTTTAGGAGTTATTTATAGGTGAGTGTGATGAAACCTGGGGAAAGCAATTGCCAAAGTGAGCCAGGCACAAAATGCAGAACAGCCTCTCCCCTCCCCAGGGAGGAATGTGCCCTGCTGAACCCGGAGAGGGAGCAAATTGCTCCAGTTTTAGCATTTAAGCTCCGTGAGCCTGGGTAAGCCTATGTGGCAGCTGTGCTCCATCCATAGCTTGGTCCATAACCCTGCTGCCACTGGTGCTGCAGGCTGCTGGGATTGAACCAGGCTTACAAAGGAAAGAGAAGATGAAATCTCAATCCATGAACGTTTCCTTGCCAACCGAGCCAGCTCAGGGTGCTGGTTATTTCCAGAGAGGTGATACTGTCTCTAACCTCATCTTTCCCAGAACCTGCCCTGCCTACAGCGAATGTCACGGCTTACACTAATGAACACGAAAAAAGCTGCTGTCACACGATTTCTCCTTTGACAGGTGCTAGAAAGTGGTCCGAGCATCAATTCCCTTTCTATTAAGGACAGGTGAAAGGTTTCATACACCAGATCTGATTGCTTGGGATGATAAAAGCAAGTCATCAGCACAGGCTGTTCAGGCATCAGCAAATCCCCCCCAGCCAGATATTGGCTGGCTTATCTAACTGCGTGACCTCTCTTCAAAAGCCAGCCTGAACAAACGGAGCAGATTTCTTCCCTGAAATGCTACCAGCCTAGATTATCTTGGGTGGAGACAACATGGTCCCTCCTTCTCTGGTGCAGACGCAAGCAAGCTGCATCTGTTACCAAGCATCCTTCTCTGGCTCATCACGCTCTCCCAGCAAGGGACCGGAGCACATCCCAGTGACTAGCTTTGTGCCACAAGAATTCGTAAAGCATCTCATGGAAGCTTTAATTAACGTTCAGTGGGAGGTAATCAAAGCAGGGCGGGAACCCAAGGTTCGTTATCTTCCAGAGGCTGCTGAAGAGACAGTGGGGCTGTCCTTTGAGTTTTGGCCACAAATGGCTGGTCCGAACTCCTCAGAGGGGTGGGTCTGAGATGATTTCAGCATACCATGAGGGAGGCTGTGCAATGGATTTGGTGATGGGCAGGGGAAGGAAGGGGAAACCATAACCAGCAGCGCACCCGACATCGAGCGAGGCTGCTAAACAGTGACAAAAATAACATGTTCTTCTCTCCAGCCAGAGGCTCCTTCCTTTTCATGTAGGACTTCAGGGTCCTCCCACCCCAAATCAAACCATCAGTCACCCCCTTGCAGAACTAACCACCTGACGAGTGAAGCTTGTCCCTCTTTTGCCCAGGTTTCGCTGCATATGGCATTTGGGAAAAACACACCTTTATATCCTGCTTTCCTCCCCCTCCCAGTTGTAATAAAAGAGCCCAAATGTGTCATTTGTTGCTTGGAAGTCCCTGAATTTCACTGGTGGATTAAGCCTGCTGAGTTGTGAAGAGGTGAGCCCCAGGTTATGCTTCGTATAAAGCCCGTTATCCAAAAAAAAAAGGGCTTTCGATAGGAGGTGTGAGTGGGACATGCCATGGATGTGTAATGGGAGTTACATTTCCAGGGGCAATGACCATCTCTGGTTTTTACAGTCATCCAAGCCCACGTTTTATAAGGGATCAAGCCCAATTAAGTTGGCTTGGGTTATTGAGGTGGGAAGGTTATGAGAGTCCAGCAGACAAGGAAACCCAAACCTGGAACAGGACTGCTGAGCCAGATGTGCCTGGAATGCTGGCAAAGCCCAGCACTCAGGGCATAAGTCCAAGTGATGCATCATGAGCCTCGCTGAAGGTGTTTTCTACCATGGTTTTGCATAAAGCAAACCATCATGCCTCCACCTGGCATGGGGTCATGGCCATCAGAGGAGGGCAGATGCAGGAGTCAGCTCTGGGAACGATGATCTTCTGGTGGCAAAAGAAACCTGCCAACAAGAGGAAGACATAGGAGCCGCCCTTTAACCAACTCCTCTCCCCTAAGCAATCATGCCTCATATTGCAAGGTAGGGATATCCTGACAGCAGATAATCCACAACAAGCGTTTAATTGAGAGCTGGGAGGAAGTAAAGATCTTCAGCAGGGATTTCTAGGGATGAAGAGAGATGCCCAGAGACCTCCAGGGTCTTTAATCAGAGACTCTATAGTTTTCATTGCAAACTGCACTGGGTGTCCAGACTCCGAGAGCTGGCGAGGACAAAGCAAAAATAGACACAGCAGCTTTTCTGTACAGACACTAATAACCCAGAAGTGACTTTTCTTTCTCCTCCCCTTCTGACCTATCTCCTTCAGTCATTTAGTGTCGAGCTCAGCTGATACAAAGTGATCATTCACTTTTGATGGCTGAAGTAGATGAGAAAATGATGCGAATGCATTTCCAAGGTGACCTGTGCTGAAGCAGGTCGTTCCCTTGATTGGCCTGAAGAAAAAAAGCCAAATCATCTCCTTGAAGTTGAAATATTAGAGGGAGTCAGTCAGCAGGGAAGCAGCTAATGGGGAACTGCCCAAATCAGATGGCTGATGAAGCAAGCCAATGCATCATTATTGGGCCAGCAGATCCATGTCTGTAATCTAATCCAGGATTATTATTCCCCTGTTTTTATTCTCAGTTTACACACATCTCAAAGCATGTGTCCAGCCGTGCAAAGTGAGCAATGAGCTGTTCTAGGAGAGCATCTGTAGGAAACATCAGAGGGCTGAGAAGCAGAAGCAGGAGCAAGTAAAATAGTGGCTCAACTGCATCATCCCCCTGATCACTTTTCCAAATGCACCATTTTAAAGCCCAAATGTTGGCCACAACACAGCTGCTCTCCAACAGCCGTGGCCGAGCCTTTGGGCTGCAGCAGTGCTCACACTGTAGCCCTGCTCTCTTCAGGGGGCCTCAACCGAGGTCATGAATTGACTAAAGCTCCAAGAGCCTGGACGGTGTCTGAACCACAGCCTAAATCCCATGATGGCCACAGGTCTGGGCACTGAACCAAGCAGGGACGACGCAGCAAGTACTGAGCGAGCCTGGGCTGGAGGAGCGTGCTGGCAGTACATCCATCACCTTGCTGTGGAGACCAACACCCTCCTGAAGGTAGGGCTGAAAAATTAAATGGGTTAGATAGGAAAATATCTGCTTAGGAAACAAGGAACTGCTGAGATCAGGAGACAAAAGGAGGAGAAGCCAACAGCTGGCTCCCGGCGCATCATCCCTGGAAGAGCCTGGGAAGAACTTGTTTGCTTATTCCCTTTGACAACGCAAAGGGATGTTCAGTACTTTCCTTAGCTCATGAGTTCCGCAAAAAGGTTAATTCTTATTTTTCTTCCCTGCTCTCTTCATCTTCTCCTAGGCTAGACCTTGGTTTTGTTTTAGAAATCAAGTAATTTCATGCCAAGAAGGACATTTCCAGCCTCTTCCCATAAGCCAGATTGGGCTGGTTATCAGCAGGGTCTGGTAGCCAGCTCTGAGCATTCATTAACCACCAGAGTGCATCCTCCTGCAAGCCCATCCTCCTTAGAAGGAGGGCCCGAGGCATTCCGGAGAGGACGCAGTAACACCCACCCAGGTGTAGATGGAGCAATGGGTGCCAAGCAAGGTCCAAGCACATCCTTGTGTGTGCAACAAATCCGCCTCAGCAGCCTGGAGGTGCCTCCCTGTGCTGGACCACAAGATGTGTTTAACAAAAACGAAATCAAATCATCGTGTTTCCTCTTGACTCAGTAAACTGAAGCCACAGAAAAACATCCAAATATTTCACTTTCACGGCTTGAAATCTGAACTGTTTGTATCATTGTAGGAACACCACAACCGCCTTGGCATTTTAAATACACGGATTTTTTTTTTTCTCCACTCAGAAAACAGCCAGGAAAACATTTCCATGCCAAAACAAATCCTGCAACCATATCTTTGCCCACTTCACAAAGTTTCTTACCTAGTGCTTGAGCATAAGCAGCACCTTGGGAGGCCAGACTGTTTCCAGAGACTTTCCCCCAGAGAGGGCAGGATGGAAAGGCACAGGAAAGGAGGATCAGGTTGAGATCAGCCCCAGAGGACCGCTGGCGCTCGGTGTGGAAAACGTGCTGCTAGAAACACACGTCATTTGCATGGTGGAAAACCCACTAAATTAATCCCATGCATCCAAGCTGGTTTGAGATGAAGAGACAACAGTAGATGACATCTACTCAGGAGCACTGGAATAGTAACAGCTTTAATCAGAATTTTTCTTTTTTTTCCAAAAATTTTTTCTTTAGAAAAAGAAAAAAAAGGAACATTAAACAGTAAGTACAGCAATCAGTTACTGCATGAAGGGTGGTAATGCAGTTGGAGAAGGGCCTGACGTTTAGCAGGTAGAAGGCATCCAAAGGACATATGCCCAGTCCCGGCACATGAGGAGGGACTGGATTTCAGACCAAGGACAGGGACAAATTAATGCAGTGATCACCCCACGGCCCCCAAAATGTGCCGTCCGTGCTCCCGCAGGTCTCAGCGAGAGCGCACACCACCAACAAACTGAGCACAGCATGGTTTAGGCTGCTGCTGAAATGTTAAGAAGCTGGGTATATGGAGTACCTGAGGTAGTTAGAAAAAACAAGGGGCGGGGGGGGCGGGAAGTTGAAATTATTCAGGGACATCCCTGAAACACAGGAGGCTCAAATTTCTGCCCTCACCTGCTGCTGACACCCTCGAGGGTCCCTGGTGTGGCTGTTCTGCAGAGCCCCAGACCCTGCACAGGAAGGACCCCCTCTGACAGCACTTGCTGCTTCAGAGAACAATGAAAGCCAAGATTCTTGTAAAATCCTGGGAGAAAGCCGTCCCTCTGCCTGCACGCATGCTCTTGCAGGAGGTATTCCTTATTGCAATGGAGAGTTTTGCCTGTGCATGGAAAGATGTGCTCTTAGGGTGCCTTAGGGAAAGAGAAAGGGGACACATAGTAGGCTTGGCTGCTGCTGGACCCTCTCTCTGTGCTATGTTGAGTTGCATAGGAAACTCTTTGAAGCCCCTGAGAAGAAATTTAAGGTGCTATTTACTTCTTGTGGGGTCTGGCAAGAGTGATCATTTCTGGGGACGTGATTTTGGGAAGAGGAAAGGAGACCGGTTCCCTCCTGAAGCTGCCGTGCCAGCACGATCTGCCAGATGCCTTTCCCATTCGTTCTCTTTTTTTGGATTAACCTGAAAGAAAATTATCCTTTAACAACTAACCTTTCTGTGGTAGCAGCATTTCACTATAAAGAGACTTCGCACTTAAAATAATCTTTCTGTGCAAAAATATTTCCCTCCCACATAAAATATTTGAAAGCTGGGAAGCAGAAGGAGGAGGGAAGTTCATTCAAAAGACTCAGCTATAAACAAATGGGGAAAAATACGGGCACTTGGTGCTGCAAATATTTAGCTCAATGGCACCACGTTTATAGCAAGGACTATTTACAAGTTAAACTGGATTTTAGGAGCCTTGAAGAGCCCCACTCAAAGCCCTTTGAAATCAATGGCGATGAGCGTTAAGTCGCATAGCACATCTGGAGCATGTCCAGCGAGCTCAGATTTCAAATTAGGAGAAACCTTTTCTATTTTCCTCCTTTTTGTTTCTTTTGTGTGTGTGTAAAGTGATATTATGGATGGCAACAATTCCCTCCCCTTTTGTAGCCTCTTCCGCAAAGCAGGAGCATCTGGAGAGGAGCAGCCCAAGCAGTCTGCTGCCATGGCAGGGTGAGCCACTCTCACCATCCTCCTACTCTATCACCCAAGAGGGTCTTTGCTGAACCCCAAGGCTCCAGCTTCTTCCAGAGATGTCCTGCAGCACCTGGGTGGGATGAAGTGCAAGGGGCAGCAACTGCTTCTCCTGGTTAAAAACAGTACCCATGCATCTGAAAACAGGCAACGAACATCTCTGTGTCTGCAAACAAGAAAATGCATGTTTGAAGAGACACAAAAATAAAACAAAAGTCAACCAAATGGCTCACAGGGCCTGTGAATTTAAAAAGCAAAAAATGAACAAAAAAAAACTCAAAAAACCAAACAAAAAAAAAAACCCAAAACAAAAAAACAACCCTCCTTTTTTGGTGTAAGATGCTTGCTGGGCAGAGGGCGTCCCAAGTTCATACGGTGCTTTACAGTCATGTCCGGTAGTCTGCCAAAGCCTGACCGTGGTGGTGGGGGAGGGCATTTACTGTGCTTCCTCTTAAAATACTATTTACATGACTCAACATTCGTCTCAAAAATGATAATTTAAAACATAAAAAACAGCCACAGCTTTCCCCCCCAAAGTGGTTACAACCTTTACTTCTCGTTACAAAAATTAGACTTTTATTTGTAAATGCCTAAAAAACGTGACCTCTTTTTACAGTCCCTCCCCACCCCCTTGCCCCCTTTAAAGTTTTTTAGTAAGAAATAGTTTAACTGGTATCAATGCCATATGAAAAGCCATCCCCCTCTGGATGCCTTCCCATCAAGGAGGGACGTCTCCTGCTGATTTCCAGTCCCGGTGGAGAACTTGCAATCTTTGGCCTCTTAAAACCCAGGGAGAGCGACCTCCGCTTCTTTTTGAAGTCAACTGCTTTAAAAAAAGGGGAAAAAAGCACAGAAAAAACCCTGCAGCAGACAAGATGTGGACAAAAACATTGCCGCAGGAACTAGATGGCAAAATCCTCGTGGTCTTGCGGGCTGAAGGCAGCTGCCCGCAGCATGTCCAAGGAGTTGACGAGGATCAGGGTGCCGGTGAGATGCTTCCAGCGCTTGGTGATGGGGTTCTTCATCTTGTCCAGCCCGGTGTGCAGCTCCTGGATCACATCACGGTAGCTGTCACCCATCTGGCTGCTCCAGGTGAGAAGGAAGTCGTACGCTGGCTTCCACATGGCCTGTGGTGATGGGGCAGAGGGGAGAGGAGATCAGAGCTGAGCTGGATGGCCAGTGAGCAAGTGATGCCATCCCCAGCACACCCCCATCCCAGACCAAGCACATTCCCAGGACAAAACACCCTCAAAATTTCCCCAGCACACCCAAATCACTTTTATCCCCCAAAGGCACTCTAAAAGAATGTGCTCTGGAGGTATCTGCAACCCTACGGGACTGATGCAGACCAAGACCCATCTGCTCTCACCTCGCTGTCCACCACCCCCATCTTGTCCCGGTGCGGGGCCTCATAAGCATCCATCTGCTGCCTGGAGACCTTGGCGAGCTTCTCAGCGAGCTCTCTCCAGCGCTGGGCCACCTCCACGGCTGTGGTCAGCAGCACAAAGTCCTGGATGAGCCGGACAACCAGCCCCTGGCAGTCCATTTTCAGCAGAGCCTGAGGGACAGTGGTGAAAACCAAACCAGAGAGTCAAGGCAGGCAGTAGATGGCAGGCGACACGGGACCGTACAGGGAAGCCCCTCAAGAAGCCACCCCAAAAATCTTCTCACCCCCTTTCTGGCAACAGCCGGTGAAATTAGGCCATGAGGCTCGACAGAAGAGTAATCCCATTAACTGAACAAAGCACCCTAGCCCTGTTTAATGAGGCTTGCAGCAAGGGCTGGCCAACGCAGCCTTATTTTCCAGGCAACCCCTCACGATGTCCAGGCACCACCATAAGCAGTTTAAAGCATCCCAGGGGCTGAGAAGAACAGATGCCTTTAATCAAGGTACCTAATCCAGTGCAGTCTGTACAGCTTGCCTCCCGAGCCCAGAGGAACACTGTCTTTCACCACAGATGGGTGGGTATTGGCCAGCCAGAACATTTTGGGGCGAGACCTGGACATCAGCCTCGGGAGGAGGTGGGCTGGGGCGATACCCAGGCGAAGGGCCAGTTGGCAGCACTACAGGACCATTTTATGGCTTGGGATGTTCTTGCTCCTCTCACCGCCCCTCCGCCTTCCCATGCCAGATGAGAAACCACCTCCTCCTGTGTCATTTATTGGCCTAAAAGCTGAGATTTTCTGCAAATGGTTTTGAACAAGGGGGGAAGAGGAACTGCAGCAGCCAGTTTTCTAGCTAGCGATAACTTAGCCAGGAAAAAAACGACAGAGCAGTGTTAGCTCCTATCTTTATGTACCAAATCACATCAACGCCTGCTCAAAGTGGAAAGCAAGTTGCAAGAGGGAAAAACCCACAATGCAGTCCAGGAAAGGAAGGGTTTAAGTGGCAATTATCAGAGGACAGGATCTGACCAACAGAATCAACATCCCGCTCACCAGGGCTCCACCATCCTCTTCGAGAACCCCGTGGAATTGCAACAGCCTCAGCAGCAATCCCAATCCCTGGACAAATTCCACCTTGAACCTTAAGTGGCTCCAGAAACAGGCATCCCCTTTTTAAAACACGGAAACGAAGCACAAAGACCCCAGACTATGCCTTGGGTGGTAGTTTGCAGAGTACCCTCTTTTTTCCTATGTCCAGATCCAGAGTCGTGGCACCAGCAGACTCCGGGTGGTGTCTCCAGGATGGGTGAACACCAACAGGTCAGTGTTTCAACAGGGGGTTCCACTTCAATAAAGGCAAACCACAGCTCAGGGACGAAGGGGACAGTCCCTCGAGGGATGCTGAACACCAGCAAGCACCCAAGGCACCATACTGGCACACATGTTCCCATTGGGAATGCCACCTACGCCTTCACAAGAGCACAGGGCTGGTTATTACAGAAACTGTGGATGTGGTGGTCCACATGCGGCCAGAATCCTCCCGTTTGTGCCGCTGCGGATCCCGACATCTTCTCCTGGCACAGGGGGGTCTGGGCAAACCCCGCTGGTTTGGCTCTGGGGCAGAAGAAGGGTTAAATCCTTGCATAGGCAGTTTCACAGGCATGGTTGGGGAAAGATGGGAACATCTGAAACCATTCCAGCAATTTACAAAGCAAATGCATGTTGATTTTTCCCTTATCTGTTTCCAGCTTAAAGCTGGGCTCAAATCTAATTACAGCCGCAGACCAGTGTTTGTTTGCTCCTCCAAAGTGCTTACGCTGGTTTCCTGTACTAGCAAGAGAAGTAATAAACCCTTTTGTTAAGCAAGCAAGGAAAATACATTTAAAAGTACTTTTTAAAAAAAAAAAAAAACAAACAGGGCATTACAAAGCATAAAGCTCTCCAGCAATGGCTACCCTGCCGCCCAGCCCCCACATTCATGACCCTCTCCTCTGCAGGCAGAGGATTTGGATGGTCCTAAGGAGGGGCAGATTTAGCATCCTCAAACCTGCATTTCCAGGCAGCTGGATCCCTGTGTGCAAACCCCGAAACAACCTGGTATTTAGCAAAGCAGGCTAAATGAGGAGGCTTCCTGGAGGCCCAGCAGGTCCGAGGCAGCAGAGGAGGCCACCAGGAGCCAACTGCACCACAGGGGTTAAGAATAGTGCTGCAGGGGACCCTAGATGTAAACAACAAAACTGCATCAAGTAAAGGGGCTGGGACTCCCTGTAACTGAGAACTGCACAATCGCCTGAAGCAACATCTTTGGAAGAGACTGATTGCTCCCCACAGGGCAGCACATTAACTCTGAAACCTACTGACAGCCACAGAAGCACCTACTTCCTGCACTCTGTCCCTCGGGATTTGAGCTGGGGAGGCTCCACACACACACTGTGGGCTGGGGAAAACACAGGCGAGTGGGCAGAGGCAATGGGAACAGCACCAAAGCCAGGTGGGGATTGGGTGCAAGAAGGACACGCAGCCACTAAGGTCAGAGCCAAAGGGGGAATATATTAGTGGTAACAGTGACACACTTTTTTTGCCCTGAGCGCAACTCCCTCCCTCTTGCACATAAATACATGAAACATGTGGGCATGGGGCTCTCCTGGAAGCCCTGACTGCCCAGCTGGGATTAGCAGGGCTCACAACAGATTTAATCCTCCAGCAGGCGCTTTTGGGATTATGCTACAATTTCTTTCCATCCTCCTCCCTTGCCCTGGACAAACCTCCCCAGCTAGCTGGGTACACCCACTGTGTCTCCATCCCTCAGTACCCAGCCGTGCTCCCTGCCGAGGCATGACCTGGGCTATGTCTTCCCAGTGCTCTTCAAAGCATTTATTAACCTCGGAGTGGCTCCAAGCCCACTCCACCAGACAAGCACACAGCAAAATAGATGGTTTGATATTCAAATCCCAGTTCAAAGCAGTACAAGCGCCTCTACTTAAAAGGCATCCAGAGGAGGCTGAATTTGCATCCTGGCTCCGAAATGCAGAATCCCATTTCCCATCCTCTAATGATGGATACCAGGAACCTGGAAGAAAGCAAGCCAAGCCAGAAGCAACAGGCAAGCTCAAAGACCACCTGCAGATGTGCGGCCACCCCTGCCTGTGCCCATCACCGTAACCTTCATGGTCCACTGCAAGCCTCCAGCCCTGCCCACTCTCCCATGCACAAATACGCAGCCACCTCCAGTCCAGCTCCGACTCCCATGTGCTCTGGAGGAGCCATCTGAGCTGGGGGTTCTTGTTTCTTCCCCATCTTCAGCCAAACTAAAGGAATAAAAACCTTTCTCCTTTGCCCCAGGAGCAGAAAGCATCGCCAAGTTCATGTGTGCCCACCAAGCATGGCGCAAGACCCACAAGGAAGCTGTTATGGAAATGGGACTTTTTAAATTCATGGTTTTTTTAAAATAGCATTTAATTGGGAAAGCACCCCAGGGGGTCCAAGCGTTATCATGCATCAGTCACCCCCCAAAATATCTGTAGGGTGTTTGGCAGGGGAAGAGGAGATGTGGTTACCGTACGCGGTAATATTTAGTGTCCCATTAACCGCTGTGGGGATGTGTGCCGGGGCAGCGATGTGACCCAAGCACGGCAGGCAGGCGATGTGCCTGGGGCAGCACCATGCTGCAGCCCTCACCTGGCTCTCGTGCTCCCAGCCCCAGGACCTCCTCAATCACAGGGAGCAAGGTGTCATTTCAGAAGAAGGGATGCCAAGTGCCATCAGCCAAGTGCAATCACAGGCAGCTTTTTTTGCAAGAGCAAAATTGCACGGGAACAAGAGCATAGAGCCTGCAACTGCCACACTGGGGAAGGAAAGGCAGTAAATATTTCCTACCAGGCCCAGAAAATAAAAGCGAGTTGTCTTACACTGCCTGCAGAGCAAGGAGCCTGACAACACAACAGCTGAAAGGCATCCGTGGCATTTCTGCGGCTTTCTGTTAGTTGATAGGGGTATAGGGCAAGACTTAAGTGTCATGCATGGAAAAGACCTTGCTGGAAGCTGGCAAGCAACTCCTTCTTCTGTGCTGCAAGCAACTTGGCTATGCAAGGACAAGCCATGTCCTACAGAAAACGTCAGCATGATGCAGCATGGCTCCTTAGGGGAGTAATGTCCAGTATCTATACATGTGGGGATTTCTTCTGCCTTCATGGAAGCAAAGTCTGTTTTTTCCCCTGGACCCAAATGCAGCACAGGGAGTACCATTAGCCAGCAGATTCCTTTGAGATGGAGGAGCAAGAGGGGCCCGACTTGAGCAATCTTGGGCTGGCACACTCTGGGCGTGCCAGCACAAGGTCCAAGCAGCAGACACCCTGCTCTGCAGGACACGAAGGACTGCTTGAGCCCACCAGCAGCTCTTTAGGGTCTGCACACACCAGGGACAAGCAGTATATTTTGGTAGAAGAAAGGCAGCGTGCAGACACCTACAGTCAGAACAAGCGATAGAAAACAATGGGGGGGCAGGGCAGAGAAAACAAAACATCATCTTCTGCATGATCTTTAGAAGTAGCCTGGAGGAGAAAAAGCTCATAGTTTCCACAGCTCTCTGATGACATGCCCAGTGGCATTCCCAGAAGACCCGTGTTTTCCCCAGCAGCAGTGTCTGTTGGAAAGGATGATAAATGCTCTATAAAAACACCATATCGAAAATCCAGAGAGAGAAATGCTGTGTCTCCTCACAGGTCTAACCCCAGCTCCCAAAGACCACGTAGTGCAGTCACTGCATGGCCAGGTATCAGTGGCCCAGCTGCAACAAGGTCTTCTTGTATCTGTGCCCAGGCTTTTTTAGCAAGAGCATCTGTGTGCCACCTACTTTCAGTGGGCAGAGAGGAGGGAGGGGAGAGGTAAGAGAGGTAAGTTTGTCTTTCTGATGTGGTGGCTAACTTCTGAGCAATATTCCCCGAGTTACCTTCACACACCACTGCTAGTGCTAGATTAGAAAAATAATAATTAAATGCAGATGACTTATTAACGAGTCATCACAACTGGGCTTTTCCATACTTGGCTGCTGGTGCAAGACTCTGCCACTGTCATCTTGTGTACCCAACACTGAAGTCAGATAAGCCTGCTTACTACTTCTCCCTTCACAGTCCCTTTGAGAGGAGACGAGCAGCTTTAAGATGAAACGGCCAGATCAGAGCTTAATTCAACCAATTCCTCTTGCCAGCAGACACCAGAAAGCGAGTCCATTTGTTACAAATAAAATCAGATTTAAAAACAATAAAATACACTACTGCTCCTTTGTCACCCCCCAACACATCTATTTCTTTTTTAAAAAAAAAAACAAACAAAAAATCCAACCAAACAAACTCAGTCTAATTTCTCCATAAGCTAAGAAGGATTTGACAGCAGCATGGGGTTTAGAAGAAGCATCATCTTCCACGAGGAAGAGAGGTCATCCTTTATCGACAGGCTCAGACTCACACAGGATAGGAAACAGAGCCAATGCTCAGGATTAGCCTCCAGTCAAACAAGGAAAATAAAATCTGCTCTGGGACACGACACTACACTCCAGGCTTCCCTTGGGGAGCAGGATGTTTTCCTGCAGCTTACGCCCCACTGCCCTTGAGTTAGCTGCTCCCTGAGTATCCAAGAGAGCCTTATCTTTCCCTTCCTCTCCCCACTGAGGTCTGGCATGGATTTTCCATGACTGCCTGGGACACCTGGAGACAAAGGGAATAGATAAAAGAAATGCTTACATCTTTGCAAAGTGGTAAGGCAAACAGCACAAAGCCCTTGGAAGCATCCAGCAAGAGGAGCGTAGATTTCATCCCATTGTTCACTGAGGCTAATGATTAAAGGAGCAAAGCCTCCCTTGGGGGAACCACAGTGGCCAGACCCCAGCCTTCGCTACCACAGTGGGTATCTTCCTTTCCTGGATGGCCCCAGAAAGAAGAGAGACAAACACATATGATGGCCACAAAAACCCCTCAACAGAAGCGGTGTCAGTGGCATGACACAGTGCCTGCATTTTACCAAAAGCCAAAGCTAAAACACTGCCGCACGGGCCACAAAGTGGTACCCAGGCACCGGGAACTCACTGGACAGTTTTTCCATGAGTAACAAAGGGCTCTGTACTCTTCAAAATGCCTCGCACCTCATACTCGATCCTCAAATTCTCTCCTTCTTATTAAAGGAAGTCTGGGAAACGAAATACTTCATTCAGCTCCAGTCCTCTTTACCCCAGCTGCCTACTCGTCATTTCATTTTGCATGCTGCACATTCCTGCCCTGATGCCTGCACCCATCATTGCCAAGCAAAGCTTTTGCTATTCCTTAATTCAACTGGCATTTTGAACCACATGATTGGCTGTAACTCGGTTATCCTGCTTCTGTGGGAGCGACTGTTAAGTGAGAGCTGCAAATCTCTTCCAGACATTTTGTCCTGTATTTTCTTTGGCTCACTTCCTATGAAATGCTAGAAATTATCATGAAGATGATTTCTCATAAGAGACTTCCTAATGGCATCCTAGAAACACTTGAAGGCTGCAATTCCCCAAACGCCTTTTAGGACAGAAGCAACCCATGTATTTCAATTTGCAAATGCGATCCACAGTTGAACATAAAGCATCCCAGCTCAGAGGTGCCCTTGATTTAGCTGCCACTCAAAGAGAGATGAGGCAGACATAACCTGACATTATTTTAGAGAAATTGGAGGTTGTTTCATGAAGGCAAAGGTGTAGCATCATTCTTCACAGCAGCTGTAAAACCCCTCCCCGGCACGCTTTGATACGCTTAGCCATTCAAAAGTACGTGACCTGAGAGGTGGCTCACCTACCCCATTCCATATAGGAAGAGCTTTTATGTTTCTTGCCCTTTTTCCAGTTTTCCATCAGTATTGCCTTCAACGATGTGTGCTTTGGCACTGGGGTTGAGGAGATCAGCAGCTCTCAAGTAATTCCTTGAACTGTGCATCATCGAAAGCTAAAATGTAAATACCCAGCAGCAGAGGCCAGTTGAGTGCTATGAAAACACTGGACCAAAACCACCTTGATCTTGAGGGGCTTCAGATTAGCTACCTTCCAAGGCAACCCTTCTTGCTGCCTTTATACAACATGTATCTACGGTATTTCATGCACGTGTTCCTCATTTATAGCCATATCCCATTAAACCAGGAGTCCACCAATGCGTACAACCACAGGGCTACACATCCATCTGGCTGTGAGAGGCAGCCTGCAGAAGACCTTAGAGACGGACTTCATTTTCTACAGACTGAATTAGGAAACTCCCACCTCCCCTTCACCCTAATAACTCTGCACGGCAGGGAATTAAGATGCCCTTATCAGACCTTGGACTCACCGTCATCAGCTCCTTCTGGAAAGATTTCCTCTCCTTGTTCTCTGTGTTGTTGCAGTCTTCCTTTAGCTTCTCCAAGACAGAGGCCACTCGCTCTGGCTCGCTGTCCAACTCTGCTCGGCAGAAATACGTGAGTGGCAAGTTCAAATACCCCAGCGCATCAGCGAAGGACCGCCAGCTGCTGAGGTTCTCCATGAGCAGAGTCCTCACAGAGGCGTAGATGTAGGTCAGGAATTTGCAGGGTCTCAGGATCTGCTCAAGCAACAGGCTGGTGGTGAGATCTGGCCCAGAGAAATAGCTGGGTTTGACCTTCCCAACCACCAGCACATTTTTGGTGTGCACAAGGCCGATTTTTCCCTGGTAGTAGCCAATATACCACTCCTTGGTCCACAGCTGCCCTTTCAACCTGATCTTCTCCTCACTGAGGAGGGCGATGATGTCTCCTTTCTTGTACTCCAACAAATAATGGTTCTTGCTTTGCCGCACCACTGTCTTCAGCAGCTTGCCATACTTCAAGCTCAACACTGGCCGGTCCTGAAAAACTGGATACTTGGCAGTGGCAGCCAGAGGTGAAAGAATGATCTTTCCAACCTCATTCTTCTTAAGGAACCTCCTCTGCCCCGTCGGTTTGATGGCACTTTTCGGAGGCGGCTGCGGTGTCTGGACACAGAATTGGGTCAAAATGGCATCATTGTCATCCTTGACCTGTATCCTTAGTGTGAAGTCTGAGAGCTCATTGGGGTCATGGGATGCAATGGGGAAGATAAGGCGGCTGACCTTGCCCAGCTTCATCTGGAAGCCCCGCACAATTTTGGCTTGCTCGCTAGCTTTCACCTCATAGTTGGTCATGTTGGAGAACATGCAGAGCTTGAGGTCCTGAGGTCGGGACAGAGCAAACTGATGCTTACCCCAGAGCTGGAGGGCAACGGGAGCTGGGCTATGGGACTGTCTCGTGACCTCATTCACCAGGAGAGTCTTGGGCGCGCATTCATGCCCAAACATGGCCACAACGGTTTTAAAGGAAGGATGAATGTGTTTTGGGCCATAGACGCCAACTGTGATCTTCTTGCTGATGTAATCCCAAACGGTGTAAGGGTAGAGGATGTTCTGTCCCTGGGCTACGGCAGCAATATACATGCAAGGCTCCAGGTTCTCCAGCTGCACCTGGATCGTGTCCCCATATGAATAGCTCAGCTGCATTGGCGTGTACGGCCCCTCTTTCATGTCGCTCCGCAGGCACTGCAGTCCTACCAAACTCTTGCTCATTATGTCGTTCTTGACTTCTGCTGACACCTTCATCTCCAGGATGACGAAGGTTTTCACCTCCATGTTACTGAGTTTGATCTGCAGGACTGGGCTGATGGTGCTGCACTTGTCACTGTTCAGCTCCAGCGGTGGATCCAGCATCGCTTTCATGGAGATCTGCTGTGTCTCCCCAGGGCACACATGACCCTCTGGCACGTGGATGCTGATGTTGGTGTCTGGAAGCTGAACGGTTCCACCAGAGCTATCCAGCTTGCAGACAATGTTGGTCTCCACTGGTTGCGTCTGACCCCAGCCAGGATTTTGCCCAAGCAAATCCAAGTCATGGCAAGACCGAGCCAGCTTCCTGTGGTTCAGCCACGCCGTCCTAAAATCTTCCCGGCTCTGGAACTGCTCAGGGGTGGGAGACTTCAAACCACTGAAGAAACCTGATGACGCTGGAGCGTCCGACTTGGCTTGAAGAATGGACAGTTCAGACAAACTGTAGGAACGTTTACTTCTGAAAAAGGGATTGTCCCTTTTCACAGGCTGTTCCAGATCCAGCCTGTTTGTGGATGGAAACTCATCAAAAATGTTACCCAGGCTGCTATTAGCGGCTGAGCTGGAAACAGCCGAAGTAGGAGCCCCTGTGTCAAAGAGCAGCAAGTTAACGGCAACGTTGGAGTTGGACTCTTTGTCCAAGGTGGGCACCGTCTGCAAATTCCCATTCAGAAACGGGTTCGTCTGGACTCCATTCAAGAATGGGTTGTTACTGTAGGTTTTCGCAGAGTTTCTTTTCACATCTGTCCATTCTCCAAGCAGGTCTAATTCCTTGACCCCCTCATCAGGGCTCTCCAGTAGATTGTCTATCATCCCGCTGTCCGTTAAGGAAGAGTTGCGGTAGTTTACAGGCTGGACGTAAGAAGAAGGGATGTAACCCATTTCCGTGGTGTTATGAGCGTACCACCATTCGCCTCCCGATGTGTCCAAGACATAAAGGTGGTCCCCCTTGGAGAACTTCAAAGTGGTGAAATTAGTCGGACAGTAATCTTTGATTGCTATTACTTCCTTCGCATTTCCAAAGGACATGGGATTGTCAACCAGCAAGGCACTAGGAGAAGGCACTGTAAAGCCAAGAAGAAAAACAGCACTGTAAAAAATCCACAGGAGAGTCACAAATTACTTGCAATCATTTATTTCACGCAAACAATCTGTACTACTTTAAGAGGTGAAATAAGGTAGTTTTAATGCCTCTCAAACCTACAGGTATTTTTTCCCCCCTAAACTTTTTAAACAAAACCTCTCCCTTCGCTACATCTGGTACACTGACATTCCCATTCCCCAAAGGGCTCATGATCCAAAGGGACAGAGATCAATGCGGCTGGGAAGAGGAGCAGGAGCCAAGACAGGAGAAGCAGCAACTTGTTAGCCTCCTGATGTGGTCAAGTCCCTTGGCAACAAGCCTCCCCCAAGATGTAGGGTCCCATGCAGCTGCTCGTACATGAGACGCCAGTGTCCCACAGCCTCACTAAACTCCCTGATGAACAAGGCACAAGAAAATGCGTTGGAGGGAGTTTTGAGGTAGTGAGAGTCCCTTCTTATCAGCTCTCCTTTTCACCTGGCATGTTGGAATCTCAGCTTTTACGGGCACGTGCCAGAATCACAGGCATTCCCTTAAAAGTTCACATTTAAAATAACATAAGTTAATTAGAGGGGGGTTCTCAATGATTGCTACATGGGAAGAGCCATTAACGTACCAATTTGCTCAGCAGCACCTCAAGGTCTTTGGCCACCGGCTCTTTAGCACTGCCATTGCACTCTCCATGCAAACAATTAATAGCTGCTGCAGGTTAATACGTCATATTCGAAGGGTAAAAGTGTTCTTGCTCTGCTATAACCCTTCTCCTGCACATATGAAACACCTCACATTTCAGTGCAAGAAACAACTAAGGGTACCCACTAAGGCCATATCATATTCCTACTTTTTCACGTCACACCAGCCAAAAAAAAAAATCAGCACCTCGCCTCTCTTGCACAGCACCTGTACTTCAAAGCTCCTCAACAAAAACTAACTCAATTTCTAAAGAACGTCATGTAGTTTGAACCCTCAGAAAGGAGCACAGCATCGCCTTCATGCAATGCCGTCGTGGTCCTAGCAGCGCCTCCAATCCCCCTTTCAGCAGCACCAGATGAAAGTCCATTTGCCAGGGCTTCCCAATTACAAGCAGAACAGCTGGGTCACGCCTACAGATACTCACGCCATCACCATATTTATTGCTTTTGTTCTCACTTTTAGAACCTATTTCTGTAAAAAGCACTAGAAGTAAGCTGCAGATGATGTTACATCAATGTTCAAATGTGTGTTATCTTGCTAGACAGACCTATGAAAACAAGGAGAGCTGGATTTTCACCCATATGGAGCTGTAGGAGAACTGGGACAGCACCTGCTTCGCTAGGCTTGAGAACCCTCTGGAGGGAAAAGGGGGACTTAAGACACACAGGAGGCCCCTAAAATCCCAGAGACAAAGGGACAGCACATCAGACTGCACATTCCTGCAGTCACTAGCTGCAGGCTGGCAGTGCTTCTCAGACACAGAAAGCACAAGGCAAGGGAAGACACAGATAAGCACGTAATATCTTTAAATATACTGTGGGGATCAAACTACTAAAAGAAGAGCTTGCACTCATCCTAAACAAGTCATTGTTAATCTACTTCCTCTGCCAGCAGGTAGGGAAAGTCGTAAGGACATTTATTCAGCGTAAAACTATGTATAAACTCTGTATTGAAACTGTTTTACCACCCTGGTAGGAAGCTGCTGTTAGCCCAGTGCTGCAGCCCAAGCCATCTGCAGGACAGGGCATTTTCGGTCTACCCATCCCTTCGGATCAGATGGGCGAGTGGCCGTCCTGGTGTCCCCCCAGCTGTGCATGCAGCCAGTGCAGTGGCAGGGTTAACACAGATGTGCTGAAACCAGCAGACCCCTTAGAGAATACGAGTAATTCCTATTTTCACGTTAAAAACAATCTAATTTGCAGCGAGAACGTTTGATGTTCAGGTCTCTTCTTGCTATGCCTGCAAAAGCAATCACTTTTGTGCATGTTTATTTCTAAAGACTCTCGGCGCATGCCAGCTTCTACCTGGAGTTATTTCTTGGGATCCATTTCTGCCAGGGGAACAGTAATTCCCCTCTCACCTGAACATGGCTTTTATGCTGGGTAAGGTAAATACAGCCCCCCCCCCAAAAAAGTGATAAAAGGAAGAAAAAGTACTATTCAGGCAACCTGCAAGCTCCCAGCTTTGAGGAAGGGCAAAACAAACCCTTGCAACCGCCTTGTTGCTGTCACTTCTCCTGGCTGCTGGATCTCTTGGTGTCAGGTCCATGCCCATCCTTGCACCTGTGGATGCACTTGTCAGCACTTGCCGCTCTTCCCCATCAGCTACTGTCTGCTAATTATTAACCAACCCCCCTCCCAGAGCCCAGGGCTGAGAGGATGCAGCTGAACTCAGGAGGGGGCATTGTCCCCACCCATCCCGTGGGGGTCCCCACCTGCCCCTCCGCACCTTTGACATCGCAGAGGCTGGTCTCAGCGAAGCCCTCGCCAAGGTCGATGAGCGTCCCCTCCGACTTGCACCGCGGCAGGCCGCCCGAGTTGGCCGCCCGGATCCTCTGCGCCGCCATCTCCAGCCTGCTGACCCCCGCGGTCCCGGGGAGCGCTAGGAGGCCATGGCCTCTCCACGAGTGAAGCCAGCTACGGGGACACTGGCGTCACCTCGGGGAACCAGCCTGGGGGAGAGAAATGAACCCCAGCACATTAGCGAAGGCTCCAGGTCCCACCACGCCACCCACGCACCAGCAATGCTCTCCCCGGGTGCACAATGACCCTGCAGTGCCAATACAGGACAACATCCTCATGTTCTCCTTAAAGCACCACGAAAGATAACCTGGGTGCTCCTAATAAGCACGGCACTGCCGAAGGCTTTGGGTAGCTAGAACAGCCTGGTCTTGCACAATGCTACTGCTGGCCAGCACCCCGTAGAAAGCATCCCTCTTGTCTTTAAGAGTTATTTGGGAATATGTCATTGCCAGGCTCATAACTTGGTCCTTCTCCCCATTTCATAAGAGCTTTCAGGGTATTTGCATGCTGCTGTAATACATATTCATAAAATCATCAAGCAGTCAGATGCTGTGGGAGCCCAGGGCAGTGGTTAAAGGAGGGCCCACAGGACTGGGCTTTTTGCACATTCAATCAGGTCATCGCTGTCTTCCACCCAGCACCAGGATCTCCCGGCATTGGGACAGGTTTTTCCTGCTTGCTCCCTGCATCCCTCCCCTTGCTCAGGCAGGGACCAGGCAGAGAAAAGTTCCTTCTTGCACCAACTGCCCTGCTTCACTTGACAAAAAATAAAAACAAATGGGTTTTTTCTCCTTTTTTTCCAGAAACACTTCCAGAAATCCTGTGGAAGAGCAGCTGCATCAGCATGCCAGAGCCGAGAGGAAAATTAAAAAAAAATTAAAAAGAACATTTAAAAGTTACAAAAACATTTCCTGCTGCCCGCAGAACACACCGGCACTTCGACTGCCAACATCGTGGCCCATGCAAGCACTGGTAAGACCTCCTCTGGTGTCAACCGTGTCCTCTGGAGCTTGGAAGGTGGCCAGAAAGGCCAAGAGCATGTGGGCGAGCAGGCAAGCCCAGTGCCTCTCTGCTAGCTGAAGGCAAGGCTGGAGCACAGAGCCTAAGCCATTCTTTGCTCCTCTAGGTTTGCGCCAGGGAGCAGGTATGCAGTGCAACATACCTGGCATCATCCCATAAATCCAGCATCCCTACAGCATCCCTATGTCCTGCTCCCTACAAATGTGCCACAGAACTCCAGCCTGGCTGCAAAGCGCCAACAGGTCTTAAAATTAAAGCCCTGTGCAATTAAAAGTTATATCCAAATCCTCTGCTTGAGTTCCGCAACCCAAAGGGTTTTTCATCCACTCATAACACTGTTTTTCCCTTATCCCTGTTTTTCCTTTCTCCCCCTCCCATGCAATTTTTTTGTTCTCCCTCTGCTTGAAAACCAGATCAAGCAGAAAATAACCCCCAAACCCAAATTCCTTAGGTGGGAATATGGAGCCGATGGAAACATGAAGACAAGTGCCAACTGCTTTGGCTGCAGCTGGCTGCTATTAAACCAGCGTGTGTGTGTCTGCTGGCACGGTGAGGAGGAGCAGCAAGCCCTGAAGGATTCAGTGCCCTTTTCTGGAATGCAGTAAGAGGAAATTTGCAGGGGAGAGCCCCCAGCAGAAGATACTCCAGCCTGCTTGAAATGCTTCCCAAGCCATCCCCCCGGGCCGGTATGCCAGGAATGTAGTGAGCTGGAAGGGATGCACCAGGCTCCAGCGGGAAAAGAGAAGGGAGAACTTGTGTGCAAACACCTTTCCCTTTGAGAAGAGCACTGTTTCGGGTCCTCCTGGGAGGACTCCAAGGGGAGAGGGCTTGGCAGGCATCACAGAGAAACCAAGCTTTGAGTCAAGATTGTGCTTATCAGAGCTGGGCCAGGTAAGACAGGGAACTTGGAACCACCATCAGCGGCAAGAAAAAGCAATAAGCAGTCAGTGGGAAGGGGGGAAACACAGGAAAGATGCTCTCATGAGCTAGCATGGTTCACCATCCATCCAGCTCACCCTTTTGCAGAGCAGCACCACAGCGGGCAAGATTTTGTTTCTCTTTAATGCAAGGTACTGTTCAGGATTGCACTTTTTTCAGCTGGCATGCAAGACCCTACACACTTACTGCTCCCCCCTAAAGAGACCCTGCAGACACTAGGTAGGCTCTTTTTTTTTTTTTTCTTTCTTTCCTCCCTAGCTGGAGGGTTCAAGCCCTCCACAGCTACACAGTCACAAAATCCAGCACGAGATGTGCAGCATCATTGCAGAAATAGCTCAAGTGGCAAAGTTTTCACCAATTTTAGCGATGCTTGCACACAGTCCTGCTAAAAAAACTAAAACCATTTTGACAGCCCAAAGGCCACCCCTGCTTAGTGAGCAACTGCACAAAGCAAGAAAGAAACCAGGAACAGGTGATTTTACTGTGAATTGAAGTGCAAATTGTGAATATATTTTTAAAAACCTGCCTGGTAGCCCAGTGCCAAATAATTTGTATCAATCATTACAGCTGTGCACTAACAACTCTCACCGACGTATCCACACACCTCGCAGTTCCTGGCATTTGCAGGGATGCTCGCCCTTCCTGTATTTATTTATATAACTATATGGGAAGCTTTATGCTAAAGGTCTGGACAGATGTGCTTGTGTGGAGAAAACAGCTGGAAAAATCCCCCCCTACATGCACCCTGCCTCAAAAGGCAAGAACGTACATCAGAATGAGCGTACATCAGAATGAGCGACTGTGAAAAGGTATTTCCTCTCCTGAATGCAGCATCTTGGCTGCATCTTAGTCCTTTCTGGATGTAGCGATGCTCACACACACAGAGGAAAGGACGGGGGTGCATGTCGCCCATGGCTGGACTGGGGTTGGGAGCCATGTTTTGGAGCTGACTGTCCCAGTGGACAGACCCGAGACGTTTCTGAATGCAAGGGCAGGACAGATAACCAGCAAGCCTTCAAACTCAGGCTACGTGAGAATAAAAGCAGACAGTCGGGAACAGGGTAGGGGGAAACAAGGGTGGACAGGACATTTGTTTAGAAATCACTTCTGTAGCCACGGTCGAGACAATGGTCTGCTAACTCCTCTGAAAGCACTTTAAATATAGACTAGGATTAAATATAGACTAGGAAAACCCAGCCCCATCTGTTTACCCAAAGCCATAAACAGCATCTGAAATGAATGGAGGGGGGCGACAGCATCTCATCATGCAACCGGCTCAAAGGCACCTGCACCCGCTTTTCACACCATTTTTTTTTTCCTCCCACGAGGGAAAGGCAATGCTGCAGGGTAAAATCCAACTATGCAAGCCAGGAGGACCTGCTGCGTGCTTCCCCAACCCCAAGTAATCCTACAGGCAGCATGCAGGCAGCAGCTGCCCAGGTCAGAGCACTGCAGCAGTTACACCCCATGGTACCAGCTGTGTCACTACTTGTTTCAAAATCCTAAATAGGCTTTGCTGAGGGTCAGGCAAAACTTTAGGGAAGCCCCAATGAGCATGGTCCCACAGCTGCTGGCTGGCACCCTGCGAACCCTCACCAGCTTTCTGGGGCACAGAAGCACCAGGGATGGTGCTGCCCCACCAGACCATCATGGTATGGGGCTGCAGGGTTCCTCCCTGGATACCCCTTGCTCCTACGCCGGCATCACATGGAGTGACACAGCGGCTGTGTTACCTCCCCGCCCCATCTACTGGGCTTCTGCTCCCCGGGGAACATCACGGGACACCCATCCTGTGAGTCATCCGTCAGGGGAAGAGCAGAGATGTCTTCAACAGGCACTTGCAGAGCATGGATTTAACTTTGCTTTAGCTGGGGCTATCAATAAGGTTTCTGGGGAGGGACAGACAGAACATGCAGACAGACCTAGCTGTGCTCCTCTTGTCAGAGAGGCTGGCTACGGCCAGGCATGGACGTGTTGTCGTGAGCAGGCTGGGGAGCAGTGAGCAGGATCTCCAGGGTCTTGAATAAGTGCCCTACCTACTCCTGAGTTTTTTGTCCACCAAGCATGGTGCAGCAGCATTACTGGGGAGGGTCTAGGGCTGATGATGGTGTAGCACCTCTTAAAAAAAACTATTGAAACCTATTAAAAAGACCCCACAGGTCTTTTTCCTGCAGTGTTTGAATGCACAGCGTTCAGCTGATTTCTAACAGCAGCATTTTCCAGCATGCAGTGGCACAGAAAAGGTTAAAAATAACTTCTGCAAACTCTCTGGGATAGCTTAGCCCAGAAATGTAACCGCAGACATTCCCCTCCCAGCCCTGCAGACCTGGTGCAGGCTTCACAGTGGTACAGTGGGGGCAGGAGCAAAGCCCTGTCCTCCCCAACACTCTCCACTCCATCCACCATGCCAAGCCAATTCTGTTGGGATTATGGTACGGACCCACCTCTGCCCAGACACTGAGCTATAAATCAAAGATATAGCATGGGCATCCAGCCATGCTGAATGGGGTTAGTGGAGAAAAGCAATCCCAGGAAAAACACTGGCAGTGTAAGCCCTGCATCCTTGAGCAATGAAATGCAATAAAAACATGGGAATACTAAAAGTGCAAACCCCGAGGACAGGAAGCAGGGGAAGGTCTTCTCCAACAAGCACTGACTGCAGCCCGGGTAGGTGGGAGAGAACCCCTCCAAAAGCCTCAATGATGGAAAGCCCCTGACTGCCAAGAATTTGGGCTGATAAGACCCACAAGGGCTGGCGGGACCAGGCAGTACCAAGCATCACGAGGGCCGGAGACGGAGCCAGGTCCTTCCATGCACAGACAAAGGAAAGGCAGTACATGGTAACTGCCACCAGCAAAGGGAGGTGGGGAGGACCCGTGCACATCCCTGCCAGCCCCAGAGCTCAGCCAAGCCGGGGAGTAACAGGGTCCATCCAACCATAGCGTGCACATGTCCATGGGAAGCATCGGCAACAGGAGCCACCACGACACAAGACAGGTCAACCTTGCAATAACTACCATAACTGCATGCCCATTCTCCCCAGGTAACACATAAAAAGCCCGTCAAGCCCTAAGCCTGTGGTGTAAATTCAGGGGAAATCTTCCACCTACCCTTGGCCACAAACTGAAAGGTAGGAAGAGAAGAAAGAGCTTCTAATCAATCTCTTGTTGTCCTCTTCCCACGCCAAAGCCAAGACCAACTCCAGGCACTTGTTGCTAATGGCTTTTAATTTGCCTTTTCTTCCTCCTAAGGTCTCCTTCTCAAGCTCCCCCAGCGCTCTGACAAACACAGAAGCGTTTTTGGAGGTTTCTTTTAAAAACAGTCAGCTTTGCTTCAATACAAGTGAATTTAACTCTTTGTAGATAGAAATTCATTTCCCAGAGCCACAGCACTACCCGCAGAGCACATTCATCCTACACAATTAATTTACTGAAAATGTTGCTTTTATCACAGTCACAAAACCTGAGGTAACTCAAGACCATACAAGCCGTCACAGAAGAGACTCGTCCTGGAAACCCAGGGGACACACACAGAGGACATCCCAGTCCTGAAGGAGCTGATGACTGCCTGCTCACGTTTTAGCAAACAATCTAACTGAGGAACCTGATTTTACCCTTCTGATTCTTCACCTTCAAGAGCTTCCTCATGACTATGCTACAATACAACCTTGGCCACTGAGCTTAAGTTGCTCAAGACACTTCCACCCAGCAGAAAATGATCTGACCATCTAGAGGTTGCCTGCTTTCATCATGCTTGTATTAGCAGATCCTCCAGCATGTACCAGGTGAAAAACACAACATACTCTAAATTGGTAATGTCAGCATAGACCCAGCCAGGCCCTCTGCAGTGTCCTAACAAGACTGAGATGGCTTTTGAAACTGCTGGCATCCTCTTGCCACCTGTGGTGGCAAGATGGACAGATGGACACTCTTGCAGCTCATCTCTGAGGTCAGTCCCAGAAGGATCAGTTTGTGGCTGACTCCACACGTTCCATGAGTGGCCATACAGTGCATCCATCACTCGCTGCAAGTAGTCATGAGGGCAGCATGGTCCAAGGTCCCCTGAGGGCACGTGCAGCACTGGGAAAGATCACATTGACTTGTGCAACCCCATTACTTATCCCCACCAAGTGACCTCCTGCCTGGTATCTGCCCCATCAACCGGTCTGCCCAGTCAAACCACTGCAGGACACCATGGAGACACCCTGAAGCACAGTGAGGTATCTTCTGGCCACAGGATGCCTCTGAGGGTCTCCAAACACCTGGTGGTAGCCAAGTGCCAGCAGAGAATGATGGGTTTTGATTAGAAGGGAGAATGGGGTGATTTACTGAAAGAGTGGTCAAGCATTGGAACAGGCTACCCAGAGAGGTGGTGGAGTCACCATCCCTGGCTGTATTCAAAAAACACATAGATGTGGCACTTCCACAAACCACTTGGACGTGGTTTAGTAGGCATGGAGGTGTTGAGTTGACGGTTGGACTAGATGATCTCAGAGGTCTTTTCCAACATTAATGACTCCATGAGTCCTCCTCCCTCTCCTTTGTCCTGGAGACAACGCAACTCACACCCCATGATCCTGACCTCTTCCATAAGGCAGTTTGAGCCTTGCTGGTGAAGACAGATAGGGAAGAGCTGGCGGCTGTTATTTTTGCATACCCTAGTGATTCCTGGCCTTGTCACCTTTCTCTCATCTCCTCCTCCTACTTCACCACTTGTGTTTGCAAAGCCAATGCTTTCAACTTCAAAAAAAACAAAACAAAACCAAACAATCAAAAAACCCACAAAAAACCCCAAAACAACCAAAGGTAAACCACCCCTTAAGACAATACAAAACACAAGCATGAAGTCATGCATGTCCTGAACGAGCTTTGGAGCTGCCCATGAGCCAGAACAGAACACGTGTCATTTTAGTCCCTTTTCTACCAAATGATATGCAGAAATATCGGGACCTCCCATCCTTCCCACAGCACTGCATCTCCCAGGGGTTTGCTTTTGACCCGATCCCCACAGTGCGTGCCAAGAGGTGGGGACGCTCACACCCCGCATCCCTACTCAGGCACGGCAACAGCAGCAGAGCCGGCTGGAGAGCACAGCCCCATACTACATCATCCCCTCCAGCCTACACCAAGCCTTATGGAAAAAGCCTGCCCACAACCCTAAGCTTGGCTCTGCTCCTGCCGGCTGAGCCTGCTGCCAGGTGAGGGCAAGCCAAACATAGCAGGTTTGATGGAGGACAGGTAGAAGGAAGGAAAAAAAAAAAAGAAAGTAATTATGGCTGAGCAAGTGTTGCAGGTCTCCTGGCACCTGGTGTCTGTTAGAGCCTCCCCGATGGGGATGTCACCCTTCATAAGTGAAGCAGAAAGGACGGGAAAGTTTCCTTTTATAGCAAGAACTTTGGAGCACAAGTCCCATTGGATATCCATCTCCAGTGCTGACTTTTAAGTGACTCAAATATAGATTAGGTGTCTTTGGAGGAGGGAAGAGAGCTTTTCTTGCAGGACCTCCTGCTGCTGCAAAGCACAGGCTCCAGCCCTGCAGCCACCCACTGATTTTGGTCACCCGTGTCCCATGCCATCAGCCACAAGCCAGGACGAAAGCACTGTAGAAGCCAGTGAGACTGGGATGGGTATGGCCTGAGAGCCACTCTTGGTAAGGCAAGTTGGATGCCTCAGTATCAGGCAAAGAGAAGCACCAAGGCATAGACTGCCAAGGCAGAGGAGGCTCCTGGACATGCAGGTACCACCCTTCAGTATTGATGGCAACTTCAAAGCTCCCCCCCAAATCGCTGAAAATGGTGCCAGTGTGGCAAAGGTTTTAAAAGCCTGCAAGTGTAGGAAGGTGATGGCAGTGATGTACACATCCTCATGAGGTTTATAGGGCCATAAAAAGGGTGCTCCTGGGCTGACAGCCCAGGTCCTACTACCCGACAGCAATGCTTCCCAGCAATAAAACCATTACATAGACAAGTCCTGATAAAAGAGCAGGGAGGTAAATAAAGTTGTACTTGCTTCCATGGTTTCAAGGCTACCACAGGCTGCAAGACCAGTCCCACCCCCTGGCATCCCCAATTAAACAAGACAGAGGGATGTCTCCAGTGGCACAGTCCTTGGTGCAGCCAATGCTGCAGAAAACCCATCACAGAGAGCGGGGTACCTCGTGGCACACCCTAAGAACAGACTTCTCTGTCCCACAAAACTAATAAAAAAACCACGGTTGCGTCTGCCCAAACATTTCATGGTGAAGGAACGTGACCAAAGGAGAGCAACCCAACAGAGACGCTCTGCCTATTTTGCAATCTCAGCTGGACCTCTTGTCCAGAGGAGCACTTGTTCAGTCTTCCCTTAAACCCATGCACTCTTTCTGCCTCCACAATATCCTTTGGCAAAGAACTCCATGGGTCTGCTGCCCAGGTGGTAGAAAACCCACCTTCTTCAGGAACAGGCTCTCCCAGCTCCATCTGATGTCCATTAGCTCTTATATCAGAATAGGCAGAGTTAAGTTCCTGTGGATCCATCCTACTGTCCGCTCAACGTTCTTCCAAGAGAAAAAACACTTCCTAATTCAGGTTGGGCAGTCCCAAAGGTGGTTTTGGATTTTTTTTTTTTAACAGGGAGCTGTGGATGGACTCTCCTCTGCCACGGCAAGGAGTTTGTTCCAGCCAAGTCCCCATGGGGACCAAGGAAAGTACAAAAACCCAGAATTGCATCCAGCACTGAGCTCCCAGGGATTAAATGTAAAAGCTGCAAACTCAAGTTTAAAATGCTTGGAGAGAACAGAAGACCAGGGGAGCACCTTCTTCCTCCAAGTCCTTGCAGCCCCTCCAAAGTCCTTCAGGAGCCTGAGCTCAGTCAATGGCCGAAGCAAGACTGTTCCTGCGGGATGCTTAGGGCCAGAAGCAACAACAACAACAAGTGCCCTTCAAACCAGGGGAACTCAGATTTGAGCCAGATCAAGCAACAGCACAAGCTCCTACAGGCAATCAGTGGTGGAGGAGAAACAAAACCCAGATTTTCAGAGCCACAATCCAGCCATTGGCCAGAGGGAGACACTTCTGAAGAAGAAACAGCCTTGTCTGACAACAGACATCCTGCCTGTGGCTCACAGTCATCTTCCTCTGCCTTGGAAGAGAAGGAAAATCTCTCCTTTTCTTTTTCAAGCACTGCAGACTGATTGGTGGGTTAATCTAAGGACACATCTGAACTCTGGCACAGACGTCTGTAAGTGCTGTGGCCCCACCTAGAGCCATCACCAGGAGAAACCATACACGCTGCTCCCCATGTGATGCTGTGGTGGAAGAGATGCCTCCTCATGGTCCCCCATGAGATTTCAGGGCAACATCCACAAAGAGCAGGCTAAGGGCAGCCACGGAAAATGAAAGGAGGAGAACTTATTTCCTGCCTCCACAGGTGCTGCAAAAACTATCTCATTAACACCTGGTGCACTTGAGGGGGGTGGCCCAAACCATTCCTCCCCATCTCAAGACACCAAATTAACCAGGACAACAAAAACTTCAAGCACAGCAAAAACCTTTCATTGAGAAAATCTTGGAGCAACTCACTATCATGCTACTATCAGGGCTACAGTCCTGGCAGTGTCTCCTTACTTAGACAATTTGGATGCTAATTTGGACTTCAAGAGCTGTCCCTGAAAAGCTGTGCTTCCCCCAAGTGGAGATGATTACAGAGCTTTAACTGCATCAACACTTCAGAGCCCTGTCTCCATCACCCTTCACTAATTTTGTCTTTGTCTGATGGAAAGAAGTAGCTGTTCTCAGCTGAATTGCTAGTGCAATGCACAGAGCCATGTGCTCTCCTTGTTGCTGGCTGCAATGTTGGGAAACCAGTCCCACCAGCGTGACCAGAGAAGGGCAGGCACAGGAGTCACTCATGCTGCTGGATGGGGAGGCTGGCACCATAACTGATGCAGTGACACACAGAGAGGACAACAAAAAGCTCCAGAGATGAGCTAGCTCCGACCTGCCTGTAGTGGTCTACTACAGAGTCAACTCCATGCAGCTGTCCCTGCCCAAGTACTCCACCAAGATATATCTTCCCCACACCGACCACTTCCTTGCACAAAGAACATCAAAGGCTGAAACATCAGTCCTGCTTGGTCCTCTGGACTTAACCTGACCTGCTCATCATTTAAAAAGAGAGGGCTGCGTTCAGGATGCAGATGCTGTGGGCAGGATGGGCATGCAGAAACCACCTGTGGGTCACCCACTTAGGTGACATTGTAAGCAGGTGGCCAGGATGCAGCCACAGTCCCCAGGTCAGCTGGACTTGCTCCTGACCTCAGTCAGGAGGTCCATTTTAAGAAAAAAAAAAAAAAGAGGGTTTTTCTTCCCAGCTCGCTGCTTGAGCATTCCCACAGACACCGAGCAGCCACCACCCAGCAGACAGATTCTCTCACTAATGAATAAAACCTCTTTGGATTATCAAACTGAAGAACTCATTTGAGTGATGAGCTCGTGCAATAGCTTACCCTTGATTTAATGTTCTTACACACCTTCCTGATTAGTCCAGGTACTGATCTGTTGGTGGATTACACGACACCTTCAGCTACGCTGAAAATGCTGACAGGAGCCAAAAAACGTCACGAGCCCAAGTTAGGCAGAAAACAAATGCTATCAGCACATTGCAATGAATTTCCTCAAAACAGCAGTTTTTTTGAACAGTTGTCCTTGGTAAACATTTCCAAAACAAGGTTCCCCACAATACCTGGGTTTAAGCAGCTTAACCATTTGCTGGAGCTGATGGCTTTGTCACAGAAAAGCAACATGTGGGGTTAAATTGGACAGCAGGTTGCTTGCTCCATGGGATGCTCCACATTTGACCCAATCCCTGGTCCACAAACCCACACTGGAAAGGCGGCAAGCTCGCTGGGAGCAGTACGATACCTGGAGAGCAAACTCCCAGGTGATGATGCCATTTGGGAGGCATGCAGCAAGAAGCAGCCATGAGGACAGACATCTACTCCAGCCCAGAGTGTGGATTAGGACTTGCTGCAAAAAGCCCTGGTCTTTCAATTTGATCTCACCTGCAAATCCAGTGACTTGGATACCCATCCCAGAAAGCATTCCTGCTTCAATTCGGAGCATGCTTTTAACATCAGACTCATTACATTGGCACAAAAGACCACATGGCTAATTTCAGGCAGTTTTCAGCAGCAAAGTCCTTGCCTTAACTTAGATTAGAGCCTGTCCACAGGTGGGAATTGAACAGAATTAGCTTTCCAGGTGCAGGCACCCACCTCTGCCAGCCAGGAGGGTGTCTGAGATAAACCAAAACAGGCCACTGTTTATGCAACACAAGAGCAAACACCACGCCTGCTTGTTTAATTAGTAACCCCTGAAATTAAAGCCCATGAAACTGCACAGAGGCTTCGTGCAACCTGCAAATTAACTATGAGGAACGCAACCTGGGGGTGAGGGATGCCAGATATAATCCAAGCAGTGGCTCCAAGCACTTTCCATAACATCAACAGTGCCACGAAGGGAAAAACCCAAAATAACACCACCCACCCCAATCTGTCTGCACTTCAGAGTTTGTTGTTTCGGTCTCGCCAGGTTAAAAGCTGCTCAATCCCATCATCGTGGGTCAGATGGCTGATAAGAAACAGATTTCATCATTTTAAGACCCAGGCGTTTATTGGAAGGGTTTATCTGCAAACAAAGTTACGCACTTTGAACTGTTTAGTTTTACGTCAGTTAAAAATGCATGAGGCTCTTGTCTGGACGTTCTCAAAATTAATGTGGTATGAAATTAAAGCCCAAGTCCGTTCTTTGCAGCCTCCACCATGCGCAATGTCAAAGACATGCTGCTGCTTTGTGCCGGAACGTAACCCTTAAGAAAAAAGGGTGAGCCATTTTGGGGAAAGATGCCTCTCTCTAGCAAGATGCTTGGGCACAGAAATAGTCATTTACATAAATTTGGCAAAATCTCTCCTTTGCTTAAAATTGCTCTCATTGCCAGATGAAGCAGTGTTGAATTTCAGACACAGTCTTTCCAGTGTTAGTCAACAGGCAAAATTAAAATGGCACCTGAAAGTCATCTTAAGTAATGGAAGATTTCTTCCCTGATTAAAGCAGAGCTTTTGTGGTTGAGTAGAGTCACTTTCTACAACTTTCTGCACGGCACTTCTTGCAAGCACAAAACACCCTCCCATGTGTGCATCAAACCACGGTGATGCATCTTCGCAAGAGCATCTCCAAAAGAACGGGCCACTCTAAGCCACCGCAGAGGGAGTATTTCCAAAGGGCAAATTATTCCCTCTATGCTGTTTCCAAGAAGTCAGCCCCAGGTGAGTCTGTAAAGAGATGTACGTGGCCTCGCTTCTTAAGCCCAAGACACGAAGCTCCAAAGAACCTGAGCCTCCCTGTTCGAGCCCGAGCGCCAGGTATTCCATTCACTCCCATTAAGATTTCTAAGGTAACAGACCACACTGCTGAATTTGAGATTACTGCAGCTTGAATTAGGGGTGAAGCTTTATCAAGCTGTGGTATGGCGTTGTCTTAGACCAACAGAGAAGCGTCCGTATTAGAAGAGAAAAGACAAAGCCGTTGCTGACAGCCAGGCAGGGGGATACAGAAAAGCCCAAAGCTTGTTCACTGTCTCTAGAAGAATGCCTCATTTTAGAAAGTAAGGACTAAAATCAGGTTAAATAGCCCCATGCATTCAGAGACAGATGCCTTGGGTCAGCTGAATGTTGGCCATGTGCAGCAAAGAACCTGCTCCGTTTACTGATTTCTATGGAAAGCAACTTCAATCCCACCACTAGCTCTGCTTCAAGGCTGCTTTGGTGACCACGGTGGTGTGTGTATTTTAATTTTGGCTCCATATCTAAAGCATGTGTTGGGATCTACAAGCAGCAGGCTCTTGGCTAGAGAAGACAATTCCAGGTACAACCAACATGCCAGGGCACCACCCGTGGCCATCTTCACCGACTCACCTAGACATCACCTCCTTTTTCCAGCATCTTTCACAGCAACACCCCAGGTTTTCATTTCTGTAGGATCAACCTCTTCCATATCTCAATGCCACTCACATCCAGAAGTGCAGCAGATCTTGGTGCTGGCAATGGGGCAGCTCTGCAAGGAGAAGCAGAGGAGGCGGCAAGAGCTTTCCAGGAGCTGAGGGATGCTCTCCAGCACAACCCGCTGATGCCCACATGCAGCCTGCAGGACTTTGCGGTCAAAGGGCCAAGGTCTGGACAGAATGAGACACACTCTTGATGGGAAAAGCCTAAATATCAAACCAATGCAGATGGACCTTTTTTTTTTTTAATTTAAAACTTGCTTGAAGTAACACATAAAAGTGAAATCCCAGGCACAGCTGATGCACTAGAATGGATTTATATTTATATTTAGAAGAACGACTTAAGTACTCAATCAACAGGAAAGAAAGGGAAACATTTTTGGCACTATCCGGAAGGAGAAAGGAAAACCAAAAGAGAGACTGCCACAGCCACCCATTATTACTAAGGGCAACATCCACTGGCATTTTAGCCTCCGAACTCTCCACTTTTACACTGAGTTCAGCTTTTTTCCCATGTACAATCCCAGTAAACAACATTTACAGTTCATAGAGCCCATGTAAAGAGTATCGACCAAAACACATCACGAGCATTCACAAGACAGTTGGCATTAGTTGGGTTTTTTTGTTTTTTGTTTTTTGTTTTTTTTTAATTTAGTGCTTACTGCTCTCAGCTTTGTTTTCAACAAGACATGTTGAAAGACATGTTACTAACAACATGTTAGTACTTCAGCATAAAACAAATATACCGAGGTGATAAAAAGCCATTTCCAAGTTTTGCAGACTGAAATTTTAAGAAAGATAAAGCAGAGCACCAACATAAAATATAATCCTTTAAAATCTGCTCTTTCTTCTGCTGCATTATTCATCTGGGAGCTTTTAGTTCAGAAGTCAGAGACGTGCTTAGCCAGATAGCCTATCGTTTGCTGGGCCTCATCCCAAATTTCTCTAACATTACTCACATTTTTTGTGCAGGAAGAGGGATGAGGATTTTATACTTAAAGGCAAAAGGGAGGAAGAAATGTTTGCAGCATTATGTAGGAATTATAATGGTTAGGCTCAGACCTCCAGGTCCAAATGATTCCCACATATCCCATCCACAGAAGGAGAAAGAAATCAGGCTGATGCCTGGACTCCTCTGTCTTTGAGCTGCTTGGGACCCGGGGATGAGTTGGGACCTTCCCAGGCCATCCAGGCGGGAGCCCCCAGTGCAGTACCATGGATGCTCAGCCCAAAGGAAGATGCTCTGCATACAAACATCCCAGCAACAACCAGACCAGCAACATCACCTTTGCCTGCCAGCCTCCCTGCAGGGCATTACTCTCTGCCCTGCTTTCACAAGCCGAATTGCCCGAAAGCAGCCTCAAGCCAGGAACCACCTGCCCTTTCCCAAAGCAAAACATCTCCCCTTCCCACTCCAAGCAAGGGGACCATCAGATGCTGCACCAGCATCACTGCTCTCCGGTCACAACCCTCTAAAAATTCGGCCAAACTGCAAACATTTTTATTCTTTTTACCCTGCCTGCCTGCAAGGCAATCTGGACACAGTGATTTATTCCCCCATCACCCAGCCCCCAATGCACTTTGAAGTGATTTTAGAGCCCATTTTTGGAGTCATGGGCACCATGGTTCATATTTTACTGCTGTATGAACCCAGGCAACGCTGACGCTCTGTGCCTCAGTTTCCTCACAGCATTATCCACTGGTACCCAAACCCTTCAGGACACGCATCCCTCCCCATTACCTAAAAGATGCATCTCCCGCCTGCCCACGCTGGGGTTTCCCATCGTGGCTAGGTAGCAGGAAAACCGGCAGCAGGATGGCAAGCAGCTTTCCCCCAGGGACGTTTGTAAGATGAAGGTTTAAAACAAAGGTAAAGCCGGGATGGACAGGTCACCCCCACTGCAGGGCAATTGCAGAGAGGGGGTTAAACGCTTGCCCTCCCCAAATCCCTGCTGCAGGGCCCTGCATTCCTCTGCTCAAACAGCGTGCAGGGATAAAGCATTTTTTGCTCACTGTTTCCATGCCCGGTCATGCCCTGCATCCTGGATTTGGTGAACATTTTAATAGCTCCTATTCATAGGCAGAGCAGGAGCTGGAGAGGCACCAGCTGCTCCGGCCACTCGCACCTCTGAGGAGCTGCAGGGCTGTCCCACTGCAGGGCAAGGTGCTAAAATCAGGCAGAGGAACAAAAAACCAAAAAAAAAGCAAGCCCTGCTCACCCAAAAGCATTTTGAGATCTGTGCTCAACATCAACATGCAACTTTTACGCACCTCCTGAAAAAATATTTCATGTTTCCTGGAGGTCTTGGACCGAGAGCAGAGATGCACTGGAGACCACAGAACGTCCCCCCCCAGGGGACTCGAATGAGTCGGTGTCGTCCATTCTGCCCCCCACCCTGTTGCTGCGGTGGAGCTGCGACCTCGTTTCACGGGATCTCACCAGGCGCTGCAAGAGTCCAGATGGACTGTCTAGCTGATGCGGAGTTAATTAAAGCATTTTTCGGCAGTGATTAACTTTCAGGCGTGCCACTCCAGAGTGGCTCCAGCTCTCTCTAGGGAGCGCAGGCCACACCTTGGGAGCAGCAGGCGAGGCGGGAAAAATTACTCGGAAGCACTTAGCGATGGCAACAAGCTGTTTCTCAGCAGCATTTGCTAACTCCAAGCAGCTTACAAAAAAAAACCCTGAAAAACCCAAACCTTCATCTATTTCTCGGCTCCAGGCTGAGCAGGACAGACTCCGCATGGAGAAGACCCAGGCAAGGTTGTAGCAGGTGTTTGCATGGGAGAAGACCCACCACCCTGATGTCCCAACCCTAGAGCATCTTTCCCCCGGTCCAGCGCAACGCAGATGTGATAAGCTCCGGGAAGCCAGTAACGCTGCCCATAACTCTTAGGACGATAAGCTGGTCAAGGCCAGAGCCAGCAGCATGAGCTATCCATTTTGCTGACGAGGTAATCACCATCTCCCAGGGACAGTAAATACTTTGTCTGTCCACGGCCCTTGCCCGGAGATAACCAAGCAAAACGCTTGCAAAGACCAAAAGAAAAGCTTGCTTTGTGGCCACTGCCATTTCATTCTCCGACAAGGAGGACAGCTGCCGCAAAGCACTGGAAAGGAGATGCGTCCTGTGAAGCTGGTATTAAAAAAAAAAA
>VZTL01036267.1:60607-99837 GCA_013400535.1 Scopus umbretta
TGGGAGAAGGGGGGGGAGCTCATGATGGGTTTGGTGGGGTTTTGGGGTTTTGGTTTTTTGGTTTTTGGGGTTTTTTTTTGCATTTTTATGCATTTCTGTGAAGGAAGCGGAGCCGCGTGGCGCGCAGCCCACATCAACTGTTTGGTGCGAAGCTCCCGCCGCCGCGCCGGGGCCCTGCGCTGTCTGGGACCGCAGCAAAAATATCCAGACACCCCTCATCGCGCTCCTTCCCCCGGGATAGGAAAGGTGGGAATTCCCGCAAGAGGGAAGAAGCACGGAGGAAAAGACGGAAAGAAAATCAAATCCTTCCTCTCCATGAAGCGACACGTTTCGCAACCCAATTTCTCGAGTTAACCACAGCCCGAGACGACGGGCAGCTTCGACGCTTGCAACAGCTCTGGCTCCAAAGCAGGCAAAGCCAAAAAAAGGCTTTGCGCTCCTTAAAACCCCACGGACTCATTAAGCATCCCCACCCGGTTGCTGGCCGGCTGCTTGCGCTGCCCGGCGGGGATGCTGCGTTAGGAAATGGGGCGCCAGGAGCAAGAAACGCAGCAGGTTGGGGACCGGCGCAATGCGCAGCTGGAGACGGCGGCCGCGGGTACCGCCACAGCCGCTGTTTCGTGTTGAAACACCCCTGGGAAAAATCGCTGAGCGAGAAATATTGGGGCGAGCAGGTCCTGTGCGTGGAAGGGCCTGGGCTATGCGAGCCACCGC
Source organism: Scopus umbretta (assembly GCA_013400535.1). Classification (NCBI taxonomy): domain Eukaryota; kingdom Metazoa; phylum Chordata; class Aves; order Pelecaniformes; family Scopidae; genus Scopus; species Scopus umbretta. Next base: position 61,322 of record VZTL01036267.1, read on the forward strand.
TCGTGCTAACCCCCGCCTTGTTTTTTCCTGGGTTTAATCGGGATCCGATGATTAAATTTCCTCTTCCTGGTATTGGCTCCTCCTGCGCCCAAACTTCCAGTGCTGCAGAAGGAGACAGGATTTTCGTCGGGGTGAGGTGAAAGCGGGGTGGGAGCCGGGGCGGCTGCGGGTCCTCGCCCGGCCGTTCCCCATCCTGGGTGTCAGCCGGGCTCCCCAGCCTCATCCAGCCCTTTCGCCGGCTTCGTTTAGCAAGCGCAAACAAAGCGAGGCATATAACCACTTCAAAGCAGCCTTGCGAGCTCATTTCTGTCACATTGTTTTGGGAGGTTTGGGGTTTATCAAAGGAAAGCTCCCTGCAGCTGGATAGCCCGGTTCTTTAATTGCAATGGGGCATTTTCGCCTTGCTTTGCTGGTGGAAACGGTGCAGATGGAACCCGCGAATGCCAGACTGCCAGCAACACCGGGCTGCAGCTGGGCTTGGTGCTGCACGCTCCTGTGCTGGCGGCGGGTACCGTGCGGGTACCAGGGTGCTGCTCCCTTCTGCACCTCAGCACCAAGCCTGGGGCACCCAGACCAAGGAGCTCCTGTCCCTCCAGCACCCGCTTCATTCACCTCCTGCATCTTCAGTCTGATTTCAGATCTCTCATACTGTAAAGTCCAAAATGACTTTGTCTCATTCAACGATTTTATATTAGAAAGACTAAAGTAGCGAATCTCACTATCAAAGATGTGAGCCTCCGATGCCAAACAGCTGTTGTTTTGCAAAATTTATTGGTCCTGCTTCACTCTTAAATGAATTAGTCCATGTCAGGGGTAAATCACACTGTCCTCTCTCATCCCTGAATCAACTTCTTTTTTTCTCTGCCTCCCAAACCCCAGTTCATTCTTACTCATTTTAATCATTTCCTAAATAGCTGAAGCCCTGAGAAGCAATGGTGGAGATCTCGGGATCATCCCAGGCTGACGCCTTGAGTGGCTTTGGGGAGAAATTGTCTCTTCTGATGAGCTGGCTGCCGGGCCAGAGGAGATGTACAGGCATCTAGAGTTTCAACTCAGCATCCTCGTGATGCCTCTGTGGTAAACCCACATCTCCAGGCGGTAAAACTGAACTTGAACTCAAAACTGTCAGCTTGACTGAAAATTAGCAATTCATGCGCAGTGACCGCTGCCCGTCCTGGCAGCTGGGAGCTGCTTTCCCCGTGCTGAGGATGCACGTTAAATATGTTGCTGGTGAGGAAGGTCTGTCCGAGCCTGGAGTGGAGGCGTGAACACCCCACCCCGCATCTCATCCCCCTCTTTGTTTTGCAACACCTGGAAGCTTAGACCGATAAGGGGCCATGGGGTTATTTGGTTGCAAGGTGGGTGCTGTACGTGGCAGGGACCAAAATCTGTGGGGACGGAAGAAGTCGCTGCCCTAGCATCCTTGCAGCAGGTGTTGGTGCGGGCTGCCCCCAGGCTCCTGCCTCCCTGCCCTGCTCCTACCCTTCTTCTGCCCGCAGCTGCCTTCTGCTGCTGCGTCCCTTCCACACCCACCGTGACCGCGGAGAGCCAGGGGAGAGCCAGGCACGCAGGCACCAATGGCAGAGCCATCCCACCTTTGGATGCGTGCCATTCCCGTGTCCCCTGCCAGGAAGCGATACTGGTGAGCAATTAGACCCAGACAGGATGCCCTAACGAGCTCAGGCTTTTATACGGCGCTGGGAATTCGTCTTGCAGGAATTGCACGTTAAAGTTCATTTCAAGACTTTGTCCGTTCGCCTCTGGGGTTTCTGAAGCACTTACACAAAACTGAATGGTAGTTGTCTCCGTTTGCCTAAATAGTGCTTCGGAGAAGGGCTGGTCCAGGATGACATACCTGTGACTCAGATATATATGACTGTATCTGGCTCTTTTGGAAAGAGAAGGACTCATCTTTTCTCTGCTGCCACTTTTGAAATTGCAGAGAGGCGCTGGACATCTGCTTGTCTCAGAGGAAAACGCTGAAACGGGCTGCCCTGCAAATGGTCCCAGGTCTGATGAGCACCAAACCCAGCACCACCAAACCCTTCACCGGGGCTGAAGGCGCAGAAGGATGCTCTTACGGTTGAAGCGGTGGCTCAACCACTAGCGTTGAGCTCCTGAAACCTTGCAGACGGGAGCATTCCCATATCTAAGCCTAATAAAAATCTACTTCCCAAATGTAATCTAATAAAATCCTGGCCCTCAGTGGGAGTGTCCAAAGCTCCTGCTTGCAGCCCGGGTTTGTTGCAGCCTGTTGCTACGTGCTGGAGGGAGTGCTTTTTCCATGATCCTCCGGTTTTGGTAGGAGTCCAGCAAATCCCTTTGCCTGTACCATGCTATAGATTGCTTTCTGGAGCTGGGGAAGAGAGTGCTTGGCTGCCAAGGTACGTTTAATAACGCTTCATTAGTACAGTGAGCCCAGCAAACTCCCTCGGGCTCTTCCCAGGCCAATCTTCCCCTTGCTATGAATTAATTACAGCCGTGATGGTTAATGACGAGGGATAGGGATAGGGATAGCTGGCGGTTTTTCATGTCTCTCTTGGTTCTTGCCGTACCAAGACTGATCTTCTCCTGTGGAAGTGGGTGGCAGAGCTGTTGCTGCCTTCCCGGGAAGCACCGGCTCTGTTTTTGTTTGCATCCCTTGGCAGGGAGGAAGGTGGGCTCTGGAGCATCACTGACATATGTGGCATTTACAGGTGTTTGAACTCCGCTTGGTCAGGGTACTTGGGTTTTATGACTAGGATAAAGTAAACAAATGATTCAGACAAGATTTATTTCATATGCATAACTTTCTCGTTTCAAAACCAATTATATATCTATTAATACAATATATATAAATAAACCAATAATATATATATTAATAAATAAGTCTCAGTGCCTTTTGAATGGGCAAACAAAGTCTTCCTTCTGCCAGGATCCCCAAACGGATTTTTTCTGCTTCATTTTCTGAATTAGATTATGCTGGGCTGTAATGAAAGCAGGGCAGATTTACTCCTCCGACACCCGTCTCCGCTTCAAACATGCATTTACCCAATTTGGTTTTGTAGCTGGAGTCTGGAGGATTTTTTTTTCCATTCCTTCCTCAGCCATGTGCTGTGAACGTTACACGAGAACTCCATCCATTGCAATGGCTGAAGGCAAAAGCAGCAATCTCCTACGCTATATTTGCAAACCTGGCTTCTACTTTTGCTTTTCCTCAAGACTCCCAGCACAGCATCCCCAGACACATTCACTGGGGTAACCATTGCATTGCAGCAGGCGAGTACCCCCTCCCTTCATAAATTTGGGGCTGTCTTGGTGACAAAAAGGGGAGGAAAATTGCAGGGGGGGGGGCTGCAAGTCACCCGTGACCACTGTGCAAACTGCTCAGCCCTCGTGTATGTGACAGTAAACACCCGGCCAGGTAACAATCGCTTCCTACTAATAACATGGATTTGTTTTTTTAAGCCTGATGAGGAAGCACGCAAAGCAAATGAGAGGGCTTCCGGAGCGGCTTTTAATTTCTTTGGCTGCCTGACATTGGCGGAGTGAATGAATGAACAAAGGAAAGCAAAGAGGCGGAGGTGAGAGATAAGAGAGGCCCAGGGACCAGCCTCGTACCTTCTCTGGTCCTCGAGGTAAAATCCACAGCATCCTTCCACCCTGCTGCCGCCATCCTCAGTTTTGCAGCAGCTGTGCGCGCTGTTCAAACGGTGCCAACTCCTACCCACTGCTCGCTCTGCCCCGTGGGGAAGGCTGGGTGGTGGAGTTTGCTTTGGGGAGCTTTGCACCCACACATGCATCCTCAGCCTCCCTCCGCCTGGAAAACTACTCTGTGTGGCAAAATCCTTTACTGTAATCAACCCCCTTTGTTTTAACCAACCATTTCCAGTAAATAGCACTCTATTTTTCCTCGCCACCCTTTCACTATAAGCCAAGCAGTCCCCTGTCCATACCTCCCACCCTGGCTGGCTGATTGCAATGGTGAGACCCACAACCCCTGAGTTAACACTGTAGCTTCCCATAGAGAGTTTCTTTTCCTTCCCGAGTCTAACTGCACAAAATAAAACAGCTTTTGTTTGCGATGGAGATTCTCCCGGCAACAGAATGACGGAAGCTGCAAAAAAATGCCAAGGCTCAATGACAGCTCTATCTAAAACTAACCACCAAGATGAGTCTGTTTTATCATCAATAGGGAAGAAAGAGGCAAGCTAATGGGAAGGAAGAAATCACTACTGTTTGTGACAGCTTTGTAGATGGACAAATATCCCTGCCTAGCAAAAGAGGCGTGCAAAAGGGCATGATTATCGATGCATCTCCATGAACCTTGAAATGAGGTTGAAAGACAAGAGATGGGCTCCCACCTATACCCTCTGCCCCCAGCAAACCGACAACTCAGCTGGATTATAGGATTTGCAAGGATTGCTGCAGTCAGTGAAGAGGCTCCAGCAGATTTCTGTGGATCTGGATCAGGCCCAGAGCTTGCAGGAGGGAGTCAGGGGAGCAGAAAGCCCTGTTTGGCAGCCAAGGAGAACTTTGGGGCAATGCCCTCCTGAGCTGCCTTCCCATATCCCTCAGATGCTCAAAGCAGCCTTTTCTCCACCAATTTTGGCTGCCAACTCCCAGATTTCCCCCTACACATCTAAAGATCTTTTCTAAGACAAAGACACAGGGAACAAGAGCCATTTAACAGTGCTGCAGAGTGACACACCTGTCATTTATTTCCTTCCATAAAATCACTGCCGGACCTCTTCCACCTTTCAGGCAGCACCATGATAAACCAGGGGACAGTTTCCTTGCTTAAATAGTGCAAGGCACAGTCATTTCCCATATTCAGTGGCAGGCAGCCTCGTTTATGACATTTGCTGTATTGCCGTATGACATTTCTTCCTGTATTAATCAATATGGTTAACTGAAGTGATGATTGCAGTGGCTCATGTTTGGAGCAGCTGTTTCACATCATTAGCCCCACTTAATGTGATGATCTGTCAGAAGAGCCGTCTGCGGTCATCTCCACCTTGATGCAACCAGCAGGAGATCCCGGGTCTCCTCACCGTACACCAGCAGTGGCTTAGGGACAGGCATTCAGAAGATGCTACGCTGCAGGCATCAGTCTCATTTCTAGTGCATACCAGCAGCCAAATCAGATTTGAACCCAAGGGCTGAATGCACCTGATACAAATACAGGGAAAACCCAAAGGAAGCAGTGTTTTTTGCAAATTCGTCCCAGGCACATGGGGTGCAAGTGTCCTGGGATAAAAGGAGAGGATAAAAGTGTTAACACTTTTGACTATCTGCTTTCCCCCTTGCAAAAGGGCTCGGGCCTCAAAAGATAAGGGGAAAATAATAATTCCCAGGCCTTTAGAGTGGGACTGAGGAATTAGCCCAGTAACCCAGAAGAACTGAGAGCCATGAATCATGCTGTAACAAGGGCTGGGGCAAGACCTGCTGGAGCACGTGCCCCATCAGCAGCGTCACCGCAGTAGGCAGAGGACGTGCAACGATGATTTACGGCAACGTTATCTTCCCAAAGCAAACATTGGGCACTGAGGACAGGGCAGCACAACCAGCACAGCGCTTTCCCCCCCTGTTCATATGGTCAATGGACACTATTTTTTTCCTTATTACCCCATATGCAGGAGCGATATCCTTTCTTCCCGTCCTCCTTTTCCTACCTGCAGTCCCTGAGTCTTATTTACCAAAAACCATCCAGACCCTGGCAAGTTTTCTCCTGGGCAGTTCTGCTCAGGCTGAAGCTTGTGTGACTGCATTTCCACAGCCGCTGTGTCAGATGGGGACACATCGTCCCCATTTTGCCCGTTTAGCACAGCCAGGGCACAGTGCTAAAATTTGCCAGCGTGCCTGTAATTCAGGGTGTTTTCAGTGACTGCTCACCCACCTTGAGATGCTGGTCAGCTATGTAGCATCTCCTGGATGATCTCCTGGATGCAAGGGTTCTGCAGATAGTGGCTACTGCAGATACTACTACTAATTAGTAATTAATTAGTTATTAATGTGAAGGCAGCTGTCCCATCAAGAGGTGCTCTCTCCCACAAACCTCTCTCAGCACCCCGTTCAAACCAGTGGTGCTTTAGCACTTCCCACTGGTGTTTGCCAGCCCCTGCACAATTCATGCTGTCCCTTTAGCCAGGTGAGGCTGCATTTCTCCAGCTGATTTTCAGGGGAAGTTGGAAGCTTTTCCTCTCATCCCAAAGACTTGGAGCTGAAAAATCCCTCTAGGAGGAAAATCCATCCTAAGCATGTTACAACCCGGGTCAGAGAGAGCTGAAGTTTACATCAGCTGAAAATCAGCATTTCTGCTCCAGGTATGCCCTCTATCTACCTGCTGTATTGGTTTTAGGTTTCTGGCCAAGGTGATTGAACCTCCTAAGCAAAGCTGCCTCCAAAGGGGTGCCTCTGCAGTCACCCTGACACCCAGGCCCTCATGTCAGGGCCAAAGGAGTGCAAAGCCTTCCCTTGCTAAAGTTCACTAAAATTATGAAAGATTCACATGGGATGCGGGGCTTCTCAGCCTTCTTTTCTTCTTCAGAGTGGTGTTGAGGGGTATTTAACCATCAGGCAGGAGCAAGGTCTTGATTTTGCCCCTCCTCTGACATGCAAAAGCCCTGCATGTGGTGTGGATCTGTGGGGTCCCATCCTGGAGATTCTGACCACAACCAGGGCCCAGAGGCCACTCAGGACTCTGCAATAGCAGAGTTGCAGACTTGCAATCCTTTCTCTCTTTCTTACCTCTGGCTACTCTATATTTGAAGAAACCTCCCTGCTGACACCCCCCCGCCCCCCCCCGAGTGTTCTCTGCCCAGGAGCTCCTGGGCAGTCCCACCGTCCCTTTCCATCTTCCCCACCCTGTTTTCTTTGCTGCCTTTACCGGTATCTCACCCCAACTACCCAAAACTACCTCTGAGAAAGAGAAAACCAGGGATATTTGTTGCCAGGAAGGGGGTGGCAATGGGGTGATGCTGTGGTCAGCCCCTTCAGAGCTCTTCCGTTAGCCCCCACCACCCTGGGTAGGTTTTCAATCCATACCCACGTGCAAACCCTCTGCTGCTTGCACAACCCTTTGCCCCCTCCCCTTCCCCCGCCCTGGAGCAGCCCCCAAGGACGATGACATGGTGGCTGGGACAGATGGCATTTTGCAATGGTCACGGGTGCCGGGGGCCTGTCCTAGGGGTTATTACACACTGACAAAGGCAAAGAGCAACACGAGTCAGTTATATCATTATAAAATGATGTTAAATGTCAGATGCACACCACGATGCCAGGTACCTTTCTGCAGAGCCCTCCACACATTGCACCATTTGTGGCTCTCTTAACAAAGCGGGTCTTGTAAAAAGCATGATGAGATTTAATCCGTCAGAGATAACCGCTTGGCTGTTTCTTGCTTGGACCTCAATACCTCCTCTTGCATGGTGAAACACACTTCCTTTCTGTACTGCCGGATTTGCTTTTCAATGCTTCATTATGTTTCAAGGTCACGGCGTATTGAGCAGTTTGCTTGACTGCCCTGGAAAGAAACAAAGTCACAAGAAATTTTTTTGTTTCATAAATGCATGCACCGAGCCTGAATTGCTTTCTTATAAGTATGTAAAGGACAACAGAAAGCACTCGGATCTACATTTTTTTTTTTGCACTCCCTCTTTTATGAGTCCATTATTCACACTCCTTTTCTACAGCAAAGAAATGCCCAGTTCTCTTCTTTTCAAGCTGGCAAGCGCTGGGCTCTCATTTAGTTCCCAATGCCATGGGATTATTTGCATGGATGTTAAGAAACTGTACCCTTCACCGCAATAACGGCAGCAACCGGGCAATGTCAGCCCAAAAGCTGAGTTTTCCCGTTAGCATCCATCAGAGGAATTGCCACCAGCGTGAATGGCATTTAAAGAGTGGAAAAACTGGGGCTGGAGGTTGTTAAAGCAGATGGAGGCAGCACTGATTGGGCTTGTTGTGTCCTGGTGGGCATTGGGGCAGGGCTTTGGGGCAAAATGTTGGTTTCTTTGAAGTTAGTGGTGAAATTCCCACTGGCTTTGACCGCCAGACTTAGCATGACGAGGACTTTGCAGACCTGCTGACAGACAGGCTCATAGCTGGAGTCTGACTGCTGGCATCCTGTTGCCAGCTTGTTTGCAATATTAATTAGGGACTTGAGTCCGCAGCATTTTTAAGCTCTGCAGCTCCAATTCACCATGCGGGAAGGAGCAGGGATGCAAAGTGAATTCCCCTGTGCAACACCTCTGACACAGGTCCCATGTTATTTTTGCCTTTGACAACACTTAGACCCATCTTGGGTGACGCTGGGGTCCCCGTTGCTCAAAAAGCATCCGTCAGAGCCACTTTCTGTGGGTCTCAATGTTCCACAGGGTGTGGAAACCTTTCCTGTGGACATCCTGCCTCTGTTGAGGCTCCAGCTGCAAAGCAAGACAGCTGGGCTAACCAGTATTCCGCTGGCAATTTCTTGGCAGATCTCCTGACACGAAGCCGATGGTGAGCAGTTCTTGGGCACTGGCATCTCTCAGGGGCTGTGAGCCTGCCGGCCCAGGAACAACAAACCCCAAATATCCCTCTAAACCTATTTGCAAGCTTCCAAAGGTGATGTTTATGCAAATCCTCCCCCTTTGCAAATCTCACTTCTCCGGCTCTCACAACTCGTGGCTACTCGACCGCTATGAACTTTCACCGCTTCTCTGTCCTGATGCTTGCAGAAGATGAGGTCCGAACCACCATGCTGACTGGTGGGCTGCTCTCCTCCCTGAGGAGCCTCTGGGGCTAATTGCAATCAAATCTGACACAAGCATGGCAATTCCAAGGATAAATATGTCCTGGTGAAATTTTATATTGCATAATATCTGTGTTGAGCAGAAAGAACCTGTAAATGTCACAGTGAGGAAGAAAATTGCGTGAGACGCTCATACCTTATTAAACATCAGAAAGCCCGCATCGAGAGAGACATAAAAGTCCCTAATGTGAGAAAAGCATCCATCAGACCATGCAGTCAGTCTCAGCTGCTGAAGAAGCCAGGCTTTGGTAGCTCTTCTGTGCTTATCCAGCTAGCAAGTGTGCAACTCTCACTTTTCCCAGTGGCAGTGGAAATGCGTTGTGCCATCACCGGCATTTCCCCTTCTAATAAAAATACATCAGCCTATCCTTAGTGCCTGCAGTGAGAAATACCCAGGGCTGACAGCTCCCTGATGGAGCCTTAGCATCAGAAATAAATCCTCTGCTGTGACAAACATCCCAAATCCATTGCTGGATGAGTTTTTAGAGACTTTGAGAAATAGAATGAGCAAGTAAACAAGCTGGGATTTTCCCCTGTGCATGCAGGAGCGTCTCCAATGCAGTGGAAAGCACGATCAATAATTGAGTGAGAAGGCAAGCTGCTCTGAGCTTTCACAAAGCACAGCTTGAGCATCCAATATTTATTTTCAGGCCTTAAATAATGTATCTGAAAATGCTTCTAACTGGATATTTTAAGACAAACGAATTTATGTTGTGAAAAGGTAATTGGCAAGAGCATCTCTGAAGGAAAATCAACAGCAGCCACAAAAAATACCCCTCAGCTCCTCAATGCATTGGTCCTGTTCCTCCTTGTAAGTTAGGGGACAAGTCTATAATTTCTAATTAAGGAATCATTCACTATCAATTAGCCCATATAAGTAGATTTCACTCGCTCCCCAAGCTAAATCACTTAAGCCCCAGCATTTCCTCCTTGCTGCTGCAATGCTGGCTGCCAGTGAGGTGGTGCAGGGGCGGGAGTCAGGGGACAGGGGGGCCAGTCCTGGTTCTGCCACTGATTTCCCATGAGAGCATGGTGGAATGGGTTCATCCCCATGGGTTAATTCACTCAGCAGACATGTAGCAGGTACTGTGGGGAAAATAGGGAAAATAATCACCCTGTTTCCAGAGAGATGGGATGGGTTGAAGGTGGCAGGGTCTTGCATGGCATGGAGATGAACTGCATGCCTGGAGCAGTGGTCACAGGTGGCCCTCAGAGGGGTCCTGGGGCTCTGACAAGTGGAGGTACCACTGTTAAGGGCAATGTGAGGAGGAAGTGAAGGGAACAAAGCTGCTGCGCTGCCACCTCCCACACCTGTTTTCCCACTGGCGTACCCCAAAACAGCAGTCGACATGAGTATACGGGCAAGAGCTCTGTAGGAAGTGCCTTGGCCAGAGCTGGCACATTCCCACAGGCATTTGCTTGCACGTTGGCAGCAGATAAAGTATCTGCTGTTAAATCCACCATGGCTTTAATGCTGGCACGTTCCCTCCCTGCCTTGTCCTTCAACCCCCCGCCATCCAGGGCATGAGAAAACACACTGCTGTGCCAGCAGTCAGCCCCAGGGATGCAAAGATCATGTCTTTGATCCTGGAAGAGGCACGAGTCCTGCCACGCAGCATCATGCGGCCACCCTGCGGTGAGGCTGCTCCAGCCCCAGCCCACACCACAAACCTGAGGGGTGCCAGGACTGGCTGTCCCCCTGCAGCATCCCCAGCCGTCGGTCTGTCTGCCACCCCCAGGGCACCCCAGCACCCAGCGGGGGCTCAGGGACAGACTGCTTGGCGTGAGCCACTGCTGCCACGTCAGGCTTCTCGTTATGAAACCCAAACAGATAAGAAAGGTTCATAACCTCTCATCACAGGACAAGATTTCTCATCTCTAGACAGGCTTTCCTGCCTCTGATGTTTATTTGCCATTATATCCAGTGGTTGATGAATTGCCTCCACTGGGATTTCAAGTCAGGCTGCTCAGAGGAAATCGGTTTTGACAGCTTTGTGATAGAAACATCTTGGGCCAAACTCACTCCTGGTCAAAGCTCCCTGGGGTTGGCGAGGCTGGATTTGGCGCTGGCTGGCTAGGCAAATGCAAACCAGTAATGAAAAGCCTGGAAACAGAGTATCCTGGATCCAAAAGTGTTCGCCCCAATAGAAAGGGATGGTTTAGCCCACAACACCCTTTGGAGCTTAGAGGGCAATGCGGGGAGAGACAGAAGGACAGAGAGGCTGGCTGTAGCTGCTTCAGGCTGTATGATGCTGGCATATCTCCCCCAAGGTTTCGGCTGGCACAGAAACACAGCCTTAAAAATCATAAGCAAACCCAAGGCAGCCATACCCCAAACACTCCGGTGCAAACCAAGCCGAACAGACAGAGCCAGCGCTACTGCTTTTCTAGGACTTGTTTCTTCCTGGGCTTTGAGAAGAACCAAGGTTATGCTGACACAGAGCTCTGAGCATCCAAGTGTTACACCTCAACTCCTTTCTTATGGCAAAACTTTTTGGTCGAGGGAGGTTTTCCCACACCAAAGGATTTGCAGGACGTGGGAGGGCTGGGGAAACACAGACATGCTTTTCATGCCATGCAGTCCTCAGTTCAAAAGGCTTTCACCTCCCCACAAGCACGTTCCCCGCTCCTATCTGGTCACAGCAGCTCTCGTACGTGTCAGGAGCTGGGACAAACAGGAAAGCATGGATTTACTGAACCACTTTGATCGCAGCCTTTAATGCTACAAGGCTGTATCTTATGCTTGGATGGGAGCTGGATGCTGGGGGAGCAGTGGGCGGCTTCCCCAGAGGATGCTGGGACTCCTAAAACCTGAAGGCTGTTTGTTGTGATTTCTGACCCAGTGAAAGGGCAGGGGGATTTGCAGATCGAGGCTGATGGTTTCTCAGGAAAGCGCAAAGCTCCTTCCAGTGAGGACAGATGCTGGCAGCAGCCATGCAACCAACGCAGAGGGAGCCTGACTGCTGGCTTTCATCCTGATGGGAGGAACTGGCAAGGGTCCTCCCAAATTGGGCTTCAATACCACTGATGGAGGCTAGTGTTTTTGGGAGGCAGCCATGAGAAATTCAACCTGCAGTCTTGGGAAACTCAACTTGACACACATCTTTAAGGCACCACCAACAGGCTCCAGCAACGGAGCCCAAGCCATTGTCCCTGAGCAGGTCCAGCTGCGTTTCTCCATCTCCCCTGATGGGCTCCAGAGACACAACATCAACCCAAGCTCACGGACCTGCCCTTGGAGCCACAGCCTGGTCGAAGCATCAGGCCCATTTGGACCCAACTCCACCAACCCTTTTGATTTGAGCCCAAATCCGTTTTTTCTGCTCTGAAGATGGGGAGCAGGCAGGAGGTGGCGGATAAACATTTATATGACAAACTGTTCAGTCTTGCTTGATGGCTTCATCTTCATGCCTCGTGAAAGCCACAGCTGAGCAGGAAGGAGGTGTCATGTACATTAATTATTTAGCAGTAGAAACTTAAAAGAATTAAAAACGTAAGCTAAATCATTTGGTTCCCTGCAGATAGCTCTCCTGCCTGAGTAGAGGCAGGTGGCTCTTTTTGCACGTCTCAGCTTTTCAGAAAAATGAAAAACTTCAGGTAGGACCGCACCAGTGATGTGAAGGGCCTGCATCCCTCCCAGCCCACCACAGATGGATAACTCAGGGCTGTGGTAGTGGCAAAACTAACGTGGGTGTTGTAGCAGCTGTGATGCGACAGGTTGTTGCAGATATTTTTACAGTGCAGTCCTAATTTGGGATGAAAACACCGTCTTAAAAACATATCAGGAATTATGTTCAAGCATCATAAAACTTCAGAAAGGCATAAATCTGATAGGAAAATGGCTAAAAAAATACACTATCTTTACTCTCCTTTTCAACACTAAATGCCGTTCCCAGTTTTGCTGTCCAGAATTCACCCATGCAGACTTCATTAAAGATTCCAGTAAATCATTTACAGACTTAGAAGCTTGCCAGTTTGCCTACAGATTTATGGCATGTTTCATTTCACTGTTATTTTCTGTATTTGCTTCAAACTGCATAAAAATAGTCAAATCTGACTTACTCAGAATCAACAGGAGGAACACGGATAATAGGAAAGTTTAGGTCTGACCCATTTTGTAATTAGTGCAGTGAGAGCTCATGGTCTTTTAGAATATATAAACTGTTACTTGTTATACAAATATAACTTTTATATATATAAAAATATGTATATTATATATTTTAAAAAACTTTGTGTGTATATTTATATACACACTTACTTTAAAGCATATTAACCCCTCCCTCTCCCCCACCAAACCCAACAGCAGAGAACAGGACTTTTGCTCCTAGGGGTCACTGGTCACTTTCCAGGATGTCAGCCATCAAGTCCAACACCTCTGGGACAGGCTGTACCACCAAGATAACAGATCCATGCCTCCTGGTGAATTTGCCCAGCCCCAGAAAGGAGCTGTGACTCTCCTTGGACAGGAGAGGATGAGATGTCCCTTCCAGACCTGGCAAAAGTCATGATGAGCTCTCAGGTGCCTGTACCAGCTGTGGACCGCTCACTTTCAGGCTCTTCACCTTCACTCAGTCCTGAAAAAGCAATTCAGCTCCATATTTTACATCCCTAAACACTGCATCTTGCTCGAGTGGCATTTTCATTAGTCCCAGAGTTTGTGAAATGATCTCAAGAGACAGTCATCAGAGCTGTCAAACTCACAATGTCCTCTTAGCGATGAGCAGCCTTCCTCCTGCTGCCGGGTCTGCTGCAGCAGCTGTTGCTGAGCCGCAAATTCAGGTGATTCGGGGGCAATCACATACTTTAAAGCACAGATGCGATCACCTTTCCTGATTAGTGTCATGCTTCACTGGACTTTCTAACTAATTTACTATTAACATTCACGTCACTATCCATAAAACTACTTGCTCTTTGTTAGACAAGCCTGTTATATCATTTATTGAGTGTATCAAACTCTACAGATTTCTACCCATTTTTTTGGAAGTGTGGCCCAGGGAAAACGAACTTGCCATGGTTTTGGCCACTTTGAGAAATCAGCAACGGTTTGGTCTGCCAGCAAAGCTGTAGTCAGCCTTTTCGTGGAAGAGGATGCTGACAGCAATGGTTGTGCAGTTCAAGACTCCATCAAGGTGGCTGGACCAAGCCACTGCACGCTGTGGCTGAGATCGCCCTCTCCACATCTGTCGTCTGTGGCTGCTGCAAAGCTCCAGCATGTCATGCACACTCTCTTGGTCTTTTGGAAGACATCAGGCCCAAGAAACTTGACCTATTTTATAAAATACAGGGAAAGATGTCACCAGGCATTTCTAATTGCCAATAGACATAAGTAATGTCAGAGGGCTTCTTTGCAAAAAAACTGTTTACCTAATCCCACCTTTTGAAAATGAACCTTTTTAAGTCAGAAAGGTGGCATGGTCCTGCTCTGTCCCTTCAGCCACCCCAAAGTCCTCCCTTCGGCAGGGGCTGAGCTGGGAGAAGGGCCCAGCATGCACAGTGCATCCCCAAAGGAGAGCACAGTACCTTATGAAGGAGTAAGAGTTCACACACTGGACAGGCTTAAAGCAACTCTAAGCCTCTTAAAGGAGCAAATCTCATTCACACTCTCTTCCTCCCATGTGCAGTATTTGCTAGTGGAGTGATCCATTTATTCCAACCTGAACCACACCACGTGGCCTCTTATTCCTGCTCTAGAATAAGCCCTGTTCCTCCAGAGCCACCCATCCCAACCCTGCCAGGTGCCTTGCAGCGCCCTCAGGTGCTGCTGTGCCTCTTCTCCTGCCTCTGGATGAAGGGTTGGGACATCTGAGCATGCAGACAAGGAGCAGTGACCTTGCAGAACCGGCTGTCCTGCAGCCACTGCTTTCTCCTGCCTCTAGGAAACAGGGGAATCCTGCAAGGAAGACAACATGGTTATTATGTGACAACATGGGGAAAGACCTGACATCTTGTGTATCTTCTTCAACACCTACTTACCGGAGACTGCATCCTCTGCTTGTACCCATAGGCTCATTCATCACCCCAAGGGCTTCCAGCATTCCCCCAGAGCCTGATCCTGCTGGTGGCCACAGATTGCTCTCATTTGCGCCAGGTTTATTTTACTCCTGGCCATTTCAGCCTCACTTCCACCCATGGGGAGCAGATGCACAACTGTGGATCTGCAGAAGGCAGGTGAGGATTTAGCAGGAGGTGCTGCAGGAGTGGCTGTGGTGTGGACTGTGCCAGCATCTCAAAGTTCAAAGTCACTTCTTTCTTCATCCCTGCCCTCCGTAGAGGACAGAAAGTTCCCAGGCTGCTCCTGCTGCTAGGGAAGGATGTGCTGGCTTCCCTCGCAGCAGCACTGCCCTGTGCACTGCTCAGCTCTTGCAGCTCCACGTGTGGCCTCTTGTCTACCTCCTGCAATGGTACCTTCAGGGCCGTGAGGCTCAGACAACCTATGCAATAGCTCTGCAGCTCTTTCCCTCTGTGCAGGGCTGGAAACAAAGCCAGGGAGCGTGCCGAAGGGAAGCAGGGTTCCAGCCAAGTTCATGAAGCAAACAAGGAACAGGAATGGCAGCTCCACGGGATTAAAGGCATCTTGGTGCAATGGATGCAGGTAGGTGCTCTTCCTCCACCAGTTTAGGTGGAATGCAGGTGAAGCACCACCTGCAGCCAAGAAGGAAGCTAACAAGAAAATCAGGGATGTTTCCCTTCCCTCCCGGGGAACATGGCTCCAAAACTTTGTGGCCTGAGGGGAGGAAGCTGTAGTCACTCTGCAGCTACACCTGAAAGTGTACCCTGATGTAGCACCCGCCTTGCTGGAGGAGGAGCTGTGCAGGGTGGGGGACATGGCCCAGAGATGCTGGCTAGCCCCCCCCCAGGGGTTGTGCCCAGCACAGTGCAGGGGCTGCAGAGAGCACTTCTGCCCAGTCTTGCTCTGGGCTGATGTGGCTGATGGAGGCCTGAGCAAGTGTGGCTTCTGATGGCCAGGCTCGAGGTCACCACCTGGGGTGGCTGTACCAGATGTGGAGTGAGAGATTTTCCTAAACTGAGGTCCAGCTCTGCTCTGTTGGGCACCAGTTGGATGGAGACACTGTTTCTGGCAATGATTTGCAGTGACACTCATTCCTCTGGAGCTCACGCATTGGTGCGCAAGAGTTTTGCCAGCTGTCTGCAGCAAAACCTGACTTGCCCGCCTGCATGAAACACAAATCGTCCAAACACTCCCCAGACAGAGAGGACTGTCTCGTGCCAGTCCCAAGACCAGAGCATGCTGGTGACGCAGCTGTTGCTCGTACCTGGAAGCATTTAGTCATTGTCAGAGTCAGAGGAGATACCTGGAGAGTGCTTCCCATCTGGAGCACTGGTGGAGGAGCCAGAACTGGTGGCCCAGCAAAGCCAACATGGCAATGCTGGTGGCCGTCTCATTTCCCTGTTGTTCCAACCTCTGCATACCCAGTGAGGACTGTGGGCTTGCTCAGCAGTCAAGGAGGTAAGGTTTGCTCAGTTGTTCATCATCCTTGTCCTTCCTTATTCCCACACAGGTCCCAGCACTGCCCTGCCACCTCCCAACAAGCTTGGCGCGTGCCTTGCTTTCAAAGTCTTACTTTTAAACCCTGGCTGTGTGTCTGTTGAAACACAACCTCCACATGGCTTTTTATGATTGAGGTTCTCCATGCTGCTGAGTTACCAGTAAATGCAAAAAACAATGTGTCAGTTTTTAAGCAATTGATTCAGTGCTTAAAAATGCTTCTGCCACTGGTTGAGGCTTGGAGAGGGATGCAGCTGCTTCATCTCCATCCTTGTTGCAGGAGCCTGCACAGCATGATAGGGGCTGCCAGATTCTATTTCTGCTATGGCAGTCTTTCCTGGTGAGGACAAAATGCTTTTCAATGGCCAGAAGGGTGATTTTCAGTTTATAAACTTTCGCTCATCTCCTGATGGTCCCTGAGACGGGGCGCATTCACTGTTCAATGCATGCGGGCAGCCAGAGGAATGCAAAAGAAATTGCATGGAAGGCCTGGGATCATGAAAACTCATTAATTCTTGGCCATTTTACAACTGCGCAATCCGGACGCTTTTTGGTTCAATTTAATCTAATCTGGATTGGAAGTGATGCCCCTGGTGGGGGGGATATCATGAACAACCGTTCTTCCAACTCCATTTTGACTGCAGTGTGATTTCCCAGAGCAGCTGTCATTTGTATGACTGTGGTAGGAGGGACGAGAAGTCTTTTCCAAGGTGTTGCTAAAAATGACTGAAGGCATGAATTTGTGCCCAGCAGCACTGAAGCCCTGAGGTGCTGGTGTGAATCTGCTGTAATGACAGTAAAGCTCCTTCTCCCACGAGGGGCAGGTACTGAGATTGCTTGACAAGCAGTAAAGTTTTACAACTTGCTATAAAAGGAGGCACAGAGGGGTTTTTCCCCCCCAAAAAAAACCATCCAGTAAGTCAGGGTCCAAACCTTCCACAGGGGGAGATATCCCCCTGGACTCCATCCACATTTGTGCATTAAAAATACCTGTCCTTGGGGTTTAGATTCTCTGTCCATCCCTGAATGCCCTGGATATGATCACAGGCTCATTAGGCTTAAATACCTAATGCGAACTAGAGCCAGAAGAGACACAAAGACCCATTTGGGATCCCTTCATATGCAGCAGGAAAGGAAAGAAAGTATCAATCTGTTGTTTTGTCCTTGCCAAGTGACTCTTTGCTGCAGGCTTCAGGTTGCATGCCTCCTGCACAGAAAGGGTGAGTAGGAGGTCTTGCGACGCTGAATGGGGATGTTATCCTGCCTGCTCCTGCCGGCCATCCTCCTCAGCTGTTTTGGGGTGCATTGTATGTGAAAAGTGCAGAGCAATCAAATCATCCTTAGACTATATTAACTGGAAAAGGACAAAGCAAACCCGAGACCCCTGGAGATGGTGAGTGGAGCCAACAGCAGCTATCTGAACTATTGCTTCACAGCGTATCCCTTTATAATGCTAATATCCTGGGGAGAAATAGTGCCAAGAAATTGCTTGCATTCCTCCCTGCAACAACAAACCCACAAGAGCCAAACCCCCGACCCCACACGTTTATCCTGAGCCGGTGCTTGCTTTCAGGCTGTTGTTTCTGCTGGGCATGTTCACTTTCTCTTCTAAAGTTACAGCCCAGTAGCCCGGCTCCACTCCTGCTTGCAGTTGCTTCATGCAACTCGGGGCCAGGCATGTGCTGGGTGCATATCCATCCTCCCTTCCCACCACATTTCCTGGGTCCCACTGCCTCCCCCCGGCTTCTCTTTCCCTCTATGTCACTTGCAAAGCCGTAAGCTGATACTGGCCTAAAATTCCTGAGAAAAAAAGGATCTGGGGGAATTCCTCCTGCAATGCAGAGGTCTGATGCGGGATGAGGTCTGTGCCCTCCATTCCCAATGAGGTTGGGTCGAGCAGCAGAGCTCCTGCAGACACAGAGCGGCACTGGCTCTGAGTGTCTTTGATTTAGGAGCAGGCCTGCTAGCAGGAGAGAGGCTGTGCCCGCTGTCCACAGCTGCCCAACCCTGGCCCTTGGCCCTACCCATGGATCCTGCCTCTAGTGATGCCACCTCTCCAGCACAGCCCTTGGAAACCACTTGCTGCCACTGGGATGCTGACAAGGGATGGAACGAGCCAAAGGGCAACCTGGGAGCAGAGCACAGACCCAGATCAGCACAGGCTTAGATCCGGCCTGTGTGCCAGAGGAAGAAGTCAGCTGGCCAGCCCTTCCCTACCTCCTGCCAAGCATCACCCTTCACAGAAGCCCTGCTTTTAGGGGGCTCCTCCTTCAGCCAGCAGCGCTCTGCTATAGCTGCTTTCCACCATCAGCTAGGAAGGCCTGAATTCCTTCCTGGTGAGCAATTGGCTCTAATTAACAAACAATTAGAGAGCTTCTATTCCATTATAGCCAACCAGTGGGATTGGGGCCACTAATCACCGCACTGATGCAGCAGCAACCCAGAAGATTGCAACCCTGGGGTGAACCCATATTTGCAAGTCCTGCCAACTTCCTGCTCCTGGTCCACAATTTCCTTCTCTAATTAGAGTCCAGACACCAAACTAGACTCAACATCAAGCGGCTACAGTGAAAGCTCCCTTTAAATAAGTCTGCTTTTTGGAGGGGAGCCATTCCTTGGTTGGCTGGAGCTTGCTCTGAATTCAGATGAGCGAATTCCCACACGAGGGACAATTACAAGATGAACACATTGGGATAATGCCGTGTCAGAGCAAGACACTCTGCACATGGGTAGCTTGATGGAAAAGCAGGAAAAACACCTCCAAGTCCTACTGAGTTCATGTTCCCATATAAATCTGAAAATAATTGTTCAGGAGACAGATGAGAACAAAAAGCAGAATGAAATTACTTTTATGTTGTTCAGGCACTTAATTCCAAGGAAGAAATCCATTGACAGAGCATGACAGGGTGCGCGGTGTTTATTAGCCCCTCAATTTTCTTTGGCACTGGGGCCATAAATAAGAACAGAGCAGCACCGAGTCTCTGAAGTCCAGAAGAAGTCGCCTGGCTTTGGAAGGACTCTGTAAATATTAGGACAGACGCTATCTTAAAAGGCTCAATGCCTTTGATTATGTTCCCGTGTCTAGCTTCCTCCATTTATTTTTGTCTCATCGTCTCTAATGTTGAACTGTGTTGCCTGTAGAGAGGGTCATGAACTGAAACACCACTGCAAGTTTCTTTTGATGGAGCCTGAGCTCCAGCAGAGAAATTGGCAGTTAGATTGGGAGCAGTATTGCGGTATTTTCAGCCACGGGCTCAAAAGACCATTTTTTTCTAATGGCAGAGCTGTTGTGGTGTCATAGTTCAAGGTCATGGGTAAGGTAAGTCTGTGAGGAGAGCTAACATCTTTTCTAACCCAGCAAATTAAAAAAAAAAAAAAAAACACCAAACAAAAAACCAAGCCAAAACCCAAAAACCTAGTCAAAATTTTAGACATGGCAGGCTTTCACAGTATTTGTCTCACTATGAGGAGGTAAAGTGTTCCCAATACATGATAGTGATTTCCTAAAAATACTTTAAGACTTTAAAAAATGAGAGTGGATTCAAATGACTGGAATCTAGGGCTTTCAGTAAACATCAGGTTAGCGTTAGGCACACAGCAAAGTCATGTGAGATGACAACACTCATTTGACTCTAGTGGTGGGTGTGGGACCTGTGGGTTGGATAGAGAAGGACCTGTAGGTTGGGATGGTGTAGGACCTGTGGGTTGGATAGAGAAGGGCATGTCGGTTGGGAGGGTGCAGGACCTGTCGATTGGGTGGTGTAGGACCTGTAGGTTGGGTGGTATAGAGCCTGTAGGTTGGGACAGCCTTGTTGCTGCAGCTCTGGCTCTGGCCAGCTCATTAACACTCATTTTGGAGAGCCTATGCTCTACTGCAGCCTCTGTGTGCTAGGAACTGACTTACAGCTCCTGTCCCACAGGCCACCAAATGGAGGCTGGATTTGCCCATGTGTCCCCAAGAGGAAAGAGGTCCCCACCATCCTACTGCTAATCTCCTGAGCCATCACAGCTTATTGTCAGCAGTTCTAATGCTCCTTGGGCAAGAGGTCTGCCATAGGGCCCTGCTGGTCTAATCACGTTCTTCTCCAGAGCATGGCAGAGTTCCCACTGACTTCAGTGAGAACAGGGAACCAGCCATTGTCCACCACCTTTGATATTTTCTGTGACTGAAAGGAGCTATTTTTGTGTAAGGAAGGTCAAAGTGAGAGCAGGCATGTGGGAGGAGGGTGGACAACTTCAAAGCTCAGCTCTGAAGTTTCTACGGGCTGGAGCCCACACAGCCATGTGGAGATAGCCAAAGCAGAGCCAAGCAACCTCACTTTGAAGGAGGATCCCAAACACTATTTTTGTAGTGGAAAGGTCCTTCTAGAAGAACATTTCATAACTCCCAAGAAGATATCAGCCAGTTGGCTTGCTCCTTCTCCACTGTCAGTTCAGCCCGATCTCCTCACTCTGGGTGACTGTGGTGTGATTCTGCATTATTTAGATGGTTTAGGGGATAAAAATCAGATCATAGCACATATTTGCATTTACAGTCCCTTAGCACAAGGCATAAGCACCCTGTGGCATGTGTGAAGCCACTGTGCTGGCCTTGCTGACCAAGGATGATGTCTATCCAGGCAGAATGTGGTTCCCCGCCTGGACTGAGCCCAGGGCTAATGCATGGCAGGGTTTCATGCCTGCGTGCAGGCGTGCAACGCTGCATTCGGTGACATGACTGAATATCATAGCCATTAAACTGTTTCCCATAAGAAGTAACAGCCTGTCCTGCTGGTTCAAACCTGTGAGTGGTACTTGAGATCTCTGTGTTATGACTTTATTAATGTTTGCCATTAACTAAACATTTGATATTTTAGCAGAGGGAGGAAAATGTTCCTTGCAGCTATTAACCCTGCAGGTGGCACGTCTGCTTGACTAAACCTTCTTTACTCTGTCCAAGGAACGATTATTAGGAACATAAATTTGACTGAAACATCAAAAGCAATCCTTTCCTCCGTTTGCTATTGGCACCTTGCATGAGTCATGCTGGCAATCTGAGATTTCAAAAGGAGCCAGCAAGTCAGAAGCGTAGGGGGAAGGGAAGCTGTTGCTTTTAGTTTTTTGCAAGAGAGATGTCAAAGAAAATTAATTTCACTTTGGAGTGTCTATCAACTGAAAATTGTTGATATTTGGGGCAGATGTGTAATACCCACTAAGAAACAAGTGCTCCATTTGTAAGGGCTGATCTTGGTGAAAATTGCAAGAGAACTGTGAGAGGGACTGTTTCAAGATGGGAGGACTGCATCGAGCAGAAACTCCCAGGGAACCAATGGCCCCAGCAGCAGCGAGATGCAGGATGCCCCAAGAGCACGGCCTCTGAGCAAAGGGCAGTGTGGAGGCCTTGCTATCCTCCATTCAGTCTTACTCCAGACATGAGCCTTTTAAAGTGCATTTTGGTACTTGCTGGGTTGGCTCCCCACCATCCCCTTGACTCTTTGATTGTCCATAGGGTGGCCCTCGGTGCCAGTGGCAGGACCTGGGGGTAGGCACAGCAAGGATGCTGCTGCTGCAAGCGTGTCCCCCTCCCTCAGGTGTATCAGGGCTTCAAAGCCTGAGAAAGGAGGTAGTTCAGTTCATACTCCCCACTGCAGTGTGCCACAGTCCCGCTCTCCTCCAGAGACCCGGTGTCTTTCTTGTGTGACAGTATCACACATAGTTGCACAACACACAATGGTAGCAGGGGATCTTACTGCCTGCAAGGAGAAGCTGAACGTCATGGTCGAGACACAGCATGGGAGACGTGGTCTGCTAGGGCTTTAGGGCTGTAAGGAAAGTAGAAAAATAAGACTACAGTTCCCGTTAAATGCTATCATTCATTTTTCTGCTGATGTGTTCTAGGTTTGGGCTAGAGAACGAGAACATTTTTTTACTTTGGGGCACTTGCAATTTGCTGGTTTGGCTCCCTTTCCCCTCCATTAATACTTTTGCTGGTTGCTAGACAAACAAAAACCTCACAGACACTTTCAATTTCAGCTCAGTTTAGCTGAGACCCCAGTTTTCCATTTAAAATAAAACTTCCAAGTGAGAACTTGCACAAACGATCACCTACTGGCTTCTGCAGGGACAGAATTAAACTCTGCCTGGCTCCCCTGCTCCTGCCTGCTGTTAGAAACCTGCAGCAGAGAGAAGCAACCCAGGGCACATGCAGCACTGGGGAGTTGTCCGTCGGTGAGCAGACCACCACCTCTGCCTGTCCCCTGCCTGATTTTCACTCCTCACCCACCGATATGCCTCTTGCTCCCTCCAAAATGGTCCTCATCCCTTTGGCATTACCCCCTGCCAGTGCAGAAGTAAACTCACACATTTGCAGACGTATTTTCCTCCCCTCAAACAGTTACCTGGCTTTGAGAAATACTAATTGCTGAAACTTTTCCCTTGGAAACTAATTCCTAGGAAAATTAATTCCCTCAAAGCTGCTTTAAGCACACAAGCCTCACAAAGGTGGGCTGCCAACAAAGTCAAGTGAAAGACCACGCAATGCCTTTTGCAGCTCTCTGCGTCCCTCCCAGAGCACCCAGCACCCACACCTGCTCAGGCAATGCCAGCAACAGCGTGCCTGGCAGGGGTGGGTCTTGAACACCACTCCTGGGGTGAGCACCGGGTGGGAAGCCCACTTGGCCAGCACAGCATGAAATGGCTCTGGAGGTGGGAGTGGGGTGCACAAGAGCTGAATTATCTGGACAGGGTGAATTATCTCAGCTATCAGCTGAGGGAGACAGTCTGTCTCTCCTCAGATCCATATAACCTGTGAGCTTCGGTTCCTCCCTGTTTATCTGAAGGCAAGACCCTCTTCCAAAACCTCTCAGAGATGCCTGGTGGCAGCATGTGCCAGCTAACTTGGGCAAGAGGATAGGGAAGGTGATACTCGCTCCAGCTTCAGTAAGAGCAGGGCTGAGCTTGGGCTATTTTTGACCATTCTCTTTCCCGCTGCTCAATCACGGCTGCGAGAGGATTTTTGCCTTGGTGTGAATGCAGACACACAGCCTTTCCTGAAAAACCTCTCTTGAGAGCTGAAAATTTTATTGCACAGAAAGCCTGGCAGCAAGCAGCAAAACACTGTAAGTAACTGAGAGCATCCTGGGCAGGTAACCAAAGAGTCGTCAGCAGTAGGACCAGGGAAGGGAGCGATAGCATTCACCCCGTGCCATCCCTGATGGCTCACTGGTGGCAGAGCTAGTACCTGGCATTACAACGAACCTCTGCTAACATGGAGGTTTCATAAATCTGATCCCTCTGGCGGGTAACAGGAGGAGACCGATGGAAGCCATTTAAGACTATTGCATTTTCACTCTCCCGGGCTTTTTGTTATCTGCCCTCCTCTCACCTAACTCGAGCTCTGGATGCTGGAACTGCTGTTGCTGGAATAAAACATTTTGGCTGGCTGCAATCCCACTGGGGGACAAATGCAAGCACCAGGGTGCATGGTTTCTGGGTGACACAGCATTTCCCAAGGTGCTGGAGCAGGTACAGCCATTCTCTCAACACTAAGGGAGTCTTTGCATCCATTCTGAGATCAAACAAATCTTACCTACAGCCAGACTGGGGCCCCTATGGACAACCCAGTCTTCTGCATGACCTCTTGCAATGCAGTAGCACTGAGATACCCAGTGGACTGCAGCAGGCCTTTTCCTCCTGCTAGCAACTGTTAGACACAGGCTGCAGCGTGGTTGGACCTTCAGGGAGAAATTCATGGGCACCACAGCTGTCCTGTCCTGGAAGCAAGTAAACAAAGAACTTTTGGGCTGCAAAGAAAGGTTGGTAGGCACACCTTTGTTACAGGACATGGAAAACTACTCACCACAGGAGTGGCATAATGGGGGGATCAACACAAGCCACCTGCAAACTTGACAGTTACGTGCTATCTGGAAGCTGCTAAAACACGGGGACTGAACTCCTGCTCCTCAGCCACAAAAACCCTTTTCCATCAGCTCAGAGTTCAAGCCCACATGGCAAATGCAGACCCAGCCTGGGGACTGTGCAGCACGAACGACGTGGTTGGGGTTGACAAAGGCAGCCCTTGAAGCACACACAGGTCATGCAGGGCAGCGTAGGACCCCCAGATGACCACAGGAGTGTTGCCTGTAGAGGTGCAGGATTTGAGGCCCTGCTTCCCCAGCGCATGTATCAGCAGGCTTCCTGAGCGCTGTTTACTCCAAAAGGACAACTCACATTCTTCAGTGATTTGCTGAGCTGTGGCATGTATTAGTTTCCTGAAGGATTCACATGCTTGGCAAGGGGGTTTAAAAGCAATTTCGGTTTTATTGCATTTCTTTGCTTATTGTTCTTTGCTCTGCTAATAAATAAGTACATTCCAGAGGCCTGACATCACTTAAGGGAAAAAGAATGAAGGTAAAAAATGAGAACACAAAGGAAAGCAGAGCCACGGGCAGAAGCATTGCTCCTTGCCTTATCTCTTGGACAATTTTCCAAATGCCAGGCTCTTTCAGGTTTATCCGTATCACAATTCAAGCAAATGTCTTTCCATTGTATGGCTCTTAAGCAGCTAAAATATCTCCTTCACCTGAGGTCATAGCAAGCAAAGGTAAAAAATACTATTTAATAACAAATAGCAAAACTTCTTAGGAGACACTGATGCTCCATTTCTGTCTTTGATAAGAAGGGATGGACAGTTGGCATCAGCTCTTGGTTCCAGCAGCTCAGAGGTGCCCTGAGATACAGACCTGGGTTTGGTGTAACCCAAGAAAAGGGGACACTTGTGGAAATCAAGGGTGGATCTGTTTTGAAATCTTAACCAGCAGCAGAATTGAGGGTAGGTGTATTCAAATTTAAATTAACAAGAATTCTGCTGCTTTTATCCATGGAAAAGTCCTTAGTCAAACTGATAAGAAGAGAACCACCGTGTTACTAGAAGTTGCAAGATTAAGCTGTAAACAAGTTTTTAAAATAAGGTAAACTCCCTTCCTACAGGCCATGAGCTAGTGAAGACCTGGAAGAAACCTTCTTGGGATGGTCATTCCATGCCTGCACAAAAAGTTCCAAGATTTTTAGACCTTTCTTTGGAGACATGACACTGGGCTGATGATGCCAGCAGGCTCAGGGGATTTAAGAGATATTAAACTATGGATTATTGTGTGTCTTTTCCTAAAGGCTTCTCTGGAAGCCGTTCGTACGAAAGGATCGTAGAGGACTGCATTTAGTGCAGTTTTTTGACAGCTGCGCTTCTCACCTGTTAGCTAATGAGCTGCCACAAGCTTAGACCCAAAACAGGATGGGGCAGTGTTTTATTTCAATTAAACGAAATGCAAGAGCAGCATTTTGGTACCTCTAACTCCAAATCAACAGCAAGGTGTTGATTATTGAGAGAAGTAAATTAAGTGTTTGGGCCTTGATTCAACAGTGCATTTAAGTATATGCCTACATTTAAGCCGGTAACGGCAGCAGGGCTATTCCTAAACTGAAAAGGAGGTGAAGGCTTAATTATGTTTCTGAATCAAGGGCTTCCAGCATGAAGAACTCAAATGTTAAATGTCAGCATGAAGGCAGATTCCTATGTCCGCTTACCAATCGCTAGGATTTATAATTGCTTTATATCCTGGAAGCGCTGACAGCTTTAAATATAGCACCATGGCTGTGATAAATTGCTGACATTTTTTTCTTGTTAGCCTTTTGTAACTAAATTTAAGGTATCCATTTCAGCATGATCCAATTATGGAAGCGTGATCGGAACGGCTCCCCGTGCAAGAGGCCGTGTCTATTTTTGTCCATGAAGCTTAAGTCTGCATTTCTGAGCTCATGATTTATGTCAGACTTTAAATTAAT
Organism: Scopus umbretta; assembly: GCA_013400535.1. Classification (NCBI taxonomy): domain Eukaryota; kingdom Metazoa; phylum Chordata; class Aves; order Pelecaniformes; family Scopidae; genus Scopus; species Scopus umbretta. The sequence goes on from VZTL01036267.1 coordinate 87,421, forward strand.
AATAAGGCATCTATCCACAGGCAAATATTTGTATTGCAATACCCATTCAGCATGGACTCAGCAGCCAGCCAAGGCTTCCCAAGCAGACAAGATTCAGTTACAATGACAGCACAGATCCTATTTCAAACATCACCTGCCCTTGCAGAATTATCATCAACTCCTCCTTGCTGAGGAGAGTCTGAAACTAATAGCATGTCATCTTAAGCTATTGAACCCCAAAAGATTAATTCCTGAGACAAAAAAAGGCCATATTTCAGTTAGATTTCACCCAGACTGCACCCTCACCTCCATTGCTGATGGCCGAATTTCCACAAATATTTCCAGTGACAAGATGCAGGTGTCCTGCCTTTGTGGGCTCAAGCAGGCAGCTGAGCATGCACAGATATGACCACATATACAAACCCAAGGGAGGTGCAAAGCTGAAAGGGAGAAGGATAAATCCTCAGCAGGGTGTTACCTTGCTGGGGCACAAGCCTGGGGACACAGCAGATGAGAGATCAAGTCTACTTCTCCACTGACTTTTTGAGCAGTCACTCTCTCCTGCATTAATCAGTGGAAAATACACTGATTTCCTTTGCAAAGTGCTTTGAGACCTGCTGATGGCAGAAGGAACATAGGATCCAAGCATTGTTGTCATGATCCAAGTTCAAGAAACCTTCTGCGATTAGTCTTGCCTAGAGCAGCTTGTCCTGTAATTAAGCATTTACTTTTTAAAGTATCTGGGGCCGTTGCAGCTTCAGCTTACCTGTGGAAATGCACCTTCAGTTTTCTTTGTCTCAAGTCAGTAATGCTTCCAAAGAAGCAGAACTGCCTGAGAAATAACCAAAGAAAACTACAAGATTTCCACCTTAAGCTGACATCCAAACTGGAAACTAGGTGTCCAACACTGAAGGATAAAACCACTTAAGCACCAAATTCTTTAGGGAAATCAAAACCAAAAAAAAGTCATATTTCACATGTGATTACCTAAGAGGATCAACTCTGAGTCCAGGAAATAATTTTGCAAGTGGTAAATAACTCAGTGTCACAAGTGCTACACAGCTTCTTTCCCTGAGCTGCTCGGTAGATCTAGACAGAGGAGAGGAGCTTTGGAGAAACACGGGCCTTTGCTGGGACGTGCATCGTCACCTTACATTGCATCTGAACAGATGGCAAAGCTGCTCAAGGCAGAGGCAGAGATCAGAAGATTAAAAGGCACCACTTTCACTGAATGCCATGCATGACCTGCCTGGTTAAATCAGCCCCACACAAGGCAAACAGCCCCAGCTTCCTCTTCCCATTGCCCAGAAGTTTGCACATGCATCCATTGTACTCAATGTAGGCCTGAGATGCAGAGCAGAAATGGACCTTGCCAATCAGAGTGTTTGCATCTTTGCCACAGTGCATGTTAGGATCTGCACGGCACCAAGTGCCATGCAGCAAGGTGGGATACAGCAACGCCTGGGTGCAAACCTGCCAGAAACTTGGATGGAAAGGGGTGCTCCCAGCTAAGAGGAGCTGGAAGATGCCATGAGGACTCACATCAGTGTCCATGGGTAACACATAAGCTCTGTTCACAGCACTTCTGAAAGAAATTCCCTTGTTAGCTTTGTAAATAGGGGTGTGTTTCACCAGCTTGGTTCTGGGTGGTAGCACAAGCTCCCCATCTTGCAAAGGCGGTGTCTCCTCAAAGACCAATGCTATGTCCACAGCGCTGCTGGAAAGCAGGCCTAAGCCTTAAGTCATCTCAAGTCCACCTGGACTCAGAGTGATGTTTTTAGGTGAGCACGTGAGAAGGCACAAAATTCTAGCCCTACTCTTTTGTCTTGGTGCAAGCCTGCTTGTGTGTGTCCTCCACTGCGGATCCCACAGGGACTTTCAGCAGCATCCAACAGCTGATGTCTGGGAAGTGTCTAAGCTGGGCTCCTGATAGCTATAATGTGGAAGCAGACACACAGGACAGGGATGGCAGGAGGCCTGAACAGGCTCCCTGATCAACATATCCAAAAGGAGATGCAGGACAAATGCTGACTGAGTGCCCCACTGTGGTCAGTGGCAGCACAGGGAGCAGGATCTGCATCTCTCAAATCCTGGAGCAGCATGCTAGCTAACCTCTGTGCCATCCTCCCTCTCAAATGGCTGAGTGTAGTAGAACCTAGGAGGCTTGCATCCGATTTGCTCTCATTGTCTCTGCCCTGTCATGCCCCCATCACTAAGAGAGCCAACATGTCCATTATAAAGCTCACACTTTGCTATTAAGGAATCCAGATTACCTGTGGTTTTAGGCAAGCTTTTAAAATCTTAACCATGTGTTGACGAAGGAGATGCCTCTTGCTAGCCCTCCAAAAACCCAGAAGCCAAAATCAGGGCTAGTGCAGCTCAGTGTCTCCCCAGCACTATTTTAGCACAGATCACCCCAGGGTACCTGAAAGTCTTGTTCCCTTCCACGGTCCCTTTCCACACACCGTGGGGCAGCAGGGATCAGCCCCAGACAGAATAAGATTAAGGTCTAAGTGTGGCCATGTGCATTGCTTCAAAGGTCACACAAAAGCGTTAGGAGGTGCAGTTCATTCACTCCATAGCTTTGCTCAGCCTCCAGCTGGCCTAAAGCTCCTGGTGGTCACAGCAATCTAGGCAGCAGCTTTTACCATCACTGCAATTAAGTTCAGCTCATTTCTCCTTAATCCAGTCCTCTACATCCCATGGATCCCCAGCAACACAAGAGCACCACGCTGTTTGTGGACAGGGAGTGGGGAAGACATTGGATACAAGCCAAGCTGTGTTTGGAGTTGAGACAGGGAACATAACTCAGCTGACAATGTGTTGGAGATATTTGCTGGTTCACAGCCTGAAATGTGCCTGCTTTACACTTGCAGATAAGCAGCCTTGTCCCTTTGTGTGCCAGTGCAGGTGTGTGCGAGAGGATACAGCAGCACAGTGCAAATGAGCCACTTCTTCCTGATCCTCCCCCTTTCAATTCTGCAGGCACCTGCCTTATTCAGGGCCTGAGTTGCTCCCGAGGGGTTGAAGGAAGATGCCTCTTACTACTAGGGCGGAAAGTTGCTCAGTGAAAACTGGGGACTGATGGGAGGCAGAAAGAAGCAGTGCCCCGGCTTTCACTGCTGACTGGACTGCATCTCTGTTGGAGCCACCAACATCTTCTACATTTAGGCAAGTCTCTGAGTCTCTGAAACCAATTCTTTCAGAACAGACCAGTAAGAAAAACCCATGGGACACAGGCTCAGTCATGCTGCTGGCTGGGTCTGGGGTATGGAGCTGTGGCAGCATCACCCCGCTCAGGCTGCCAGGCACAGCCCTGTTCCCTGGCAGTCTGACCTCCTAAATATTTCAGCAGGACTTCAGCTGTCTGTGACCACATGGTTAGGCATCTCACACAGTCCTGAAGCTCCCATGCCAGCACTCCCAGCCTGCTCTCAGGGGCCTTTAACCCTCTCTTTTTGCTGTCAGTATCTTGCCCAGCATAAGCCTAGATGTGCCAAGAGCCACTTGAATGCCAGACTAACTCTTGTGGACCCACTCAAGAGGGGTAGGGCTCCATTTCATTTCTACCAGCCCCATTTCCCCTATCAATGGTAGACAGACTGATCAATAATGAAATTAACAATGTTTTGAATGACATCTGCAAGTTCCTCTCCATTGACCTGGGACCGTGGAAGAGTTCTTCTGCTCCATTTCTGCTTTTCCTCTTTGATTTTTCTCTGGGAACTGCCAGTTTTCTTGAAGTCATTTTCACACATCTACATGGGGGGAGGTTATTTGGAAAAAATTACATAATCCAGAGAGGTACTACCTTGTTTGCAGAGCCTGGCAGCCCAATATGAATCTGAGAGCTGCGCAGCCCTACCTGTGCGTCTCGGGGGGCTCCCCAGGCTGCAGCTGAGATTAATTAAGTGGTGAGTAAGCACTGCAGCTCTCCCCAGCCTGGCAGCTGGAGCAGAAAGCTGACTTCAGGGAAGAAGAGCTAGGCTGCAGGTTTGGTGAGTGATCGGTATCATTTCAGGCAATATGAGGCCAGTTTGGGTTCATTAAGGAAATCTATCCTCTGCTGTGAAGATAAGAAAGAGCGGCTAGACAAAAAGAACAAGGACAGCATCAGTCGTAGTTTTGGTTTGGCTCTCCTGCATGTCCTCTGCAGCGCTGTGAATGGAGGAGCAGCCCTGGAGATGCGCAAGGGCACGTTGCTGGCAGGGACCTGGGGCTGGCAGTTAAAGCCTTGCCACCAAGCAGTGGGAACTCATTACAGGCACCTGCTCTCTTCTGAGCTCATTAGCCTCATCACCCATTAGGGTGAGAAAACAGGTGTGTTGAAATCACTGTGCACTCAACCTGGGTTAGATGCTCTATGAGGGCTCACCAGCAGTGCCCATTCCTCCCCAGTGCCACCAGAATAGCAGATCCCAGCCTGGCTGGTGGCTCTGCCCCATCCTCCATGTTCATACAGACCACTGCTGAGGAGCACATGGTTGGGATGCCTGGCTGCACAGATGTCCCATCAGCCAGTAAACACAGTTCTTCCCTCTGACGCTCAGCCCCTTATGCCTGTACACATCACACAAATCTTGCTCTAACATCTCCTGCACCTGAGAATATTTGGGAGAGCATCACATTTGCAGAGGTCCTGGGGTCAGCCCTTAAGGAGGCAGCTATGTTTTCTTCTCACTGTTCTGTTTTACACTATGCAGGGCAGGCTAATGTCTATTTCAGGCAGGCAGGGGGTTTATCCAGAGTCTGAAAAGAGTTCCCTGATTCAAAATGCAATTTGGTGGTGGGAAGGGACCCATTTCCCCAGAACTCAATTCGTCACTGCAAAGTGGTCCCCGAGCTGCTTTGCTGAAAATGAATTGGTGAGCTCAGCATTAGATTGTCGCAGACATTAAAGTCACCGCTGCAAAGAGAAAACCCTCACGACTGATGCCTCCATCAGTTCAAGCCGCTGCTGAAGGGAGCTGCAAGTTACCAGCTCAGAGCTCAACCTGTCCCCAGGCATTGCTGGGAAGCGTGGGGCAGCATTGCCCTCGGGTGTCCCCAGCTGACCCCAATCAGCTTGATATAATTCATTCATCATTCCTTCCCTGCTTATTAACATCATTAATGCAGCAGCGCCCACGAGTCTTGCGACACCATTTCACCCTCCATCTGCTCACCCCGCAGCGGTACAGTTTTCTCCCTGTTTTTCATATCGCCTTCATTCCTACCACGCTTAACTGAACATCCTCCCCTACCTCTTTTCTCGCCCTGTCTGGTGACAAACCAAAACCCAGTATGGCTTGTATCAAGGTCAAAACTGGCTGACAGACTGGAAAAGATGGACAAGCATTTGCTGCAAGACAGCCTGATGCCAGTGGGGACAGATGACAGCAGCAGTTTGTTTTTTCCACATAGGAGACCAAAAGATAGCTTTTTCCTAGGTATTCCTCATTCAGGGCAATGCTGGTGATGTTTTCCCTCTCCAGTTTGTTTGAGGGTTCAGCAGCAGTAATCGGAGACAAGCTCATTTGGTGGCACTGCCCTTATTTCTTATGGGCCCATCGTTAGTGAAAAGTCATGTTAAACAGCAAAGTGTGATGCTTTTCTTCCCTTAAGGATGAACTGAGGGTTTCTCACCGCTGCTCAGAGCCTAAATGCAGCAGTGCTGAAAGAATGTGCCCGAGCAAACTGCAGACTTTGCAAGGCTGATATTAAAAAGCAAAGCCAAAGATACCTCAAGGCATGACATGGCCCACAGCTCCCTGACCCTGGGATACAGCCAGCACTGTTAGAGCTGCAGTACTGAGTCCTGCTTTGATTTTCAAATAGCTCATTTATTCTGTCCTCACCTCTAGACTCTACAATTATTTGTCCTTGCTTTTCCCAACTCAGGGCATGCAGCCTTTGTTTTGCCCTCTCACAAATCTTGCTGTGCAAGGAGCGAAACAAGGCCTGGCAGCAGGGACAGTTGTTGTGACATTCCCTGGCACTGCTCAGGAATCCAAACCTTCACGGGGCATTTACAAAGCTCTGCTTGCTTTTAAAACTGTCTCTTCCTCAACCCTTCAGAGCTCGTTATTGGGCAACCCACCCCATAAAATGCAGACACCATTCTGAGATGGCCTGCTGCACAGACCTAAGCTGGGCTTAATTTTCAACCTGCAAAGCAAGGAAAGAGATAGATTCACTGAACCCTTTCCTTTGGGTAGGAGATTTCTCATAGATGTAGCCAGGCTCCTGTTAGAGCTGAATTACCAAGTCAAGCCCTGGTAAGAGCATCATAGGATGCTTGCATCAGTGCCAAGAAAGTCTACAAGAACTGGAGAAGAGCACAGAAATGTCAGTGTTACTTCGTACCAGCTCAGGGGTGCAAACCCTTCCCCTGAAAAGCCATTGCCCACTCAGCCTCGGGAGGATTTATCAGACAGCCCCAGGGCTCTGTGATGACTTTTCATCTCCTTCGCACCATGCACGAATGATGACAACCACAGGCCAATTCTGCAGGAATGGGGCCAAAGGAGCCCTTCCAGGGGTTGCTGAAGAAGCATGCGGAGCCATGTGTGACCTTGCAGGTTGGCTGAAACAATGCCAAGAGAGCTCACATGCACTGCACTCTCTTAACGATAAAGATACCTTTTTCTAATAAACAACTGCTTCAAAGAAGAAATAACCTACAGAGTAATTTCTATTCCAAGATTCCCATTGTTAACTAATTTCAGCTTCAAGAAAGATCAGGGTGACATCTCATTTAAGAATAACGTCTACCCCTGAGGACCAAGTCTTTTCAAACTACTACGGTGGATAGCAGCAACTGCAGCACTCCAGCAAATCTAACCTTGATAAAAGCCCAGCTTCCCTGGCATCTGGACAGTAGGGCAAAAAAAAAAAAAAGCAAATGCAGAAGGCAAGCAATCAGTGCAGAGTTTATTTTAATAAACTCTTGTGAGTAAAATAATCTCAACTCTGATTAGCACTGGAGATTTAAAATGTAAATATTTACCAGAACATCTTCAATATCCTCATAGAGTCAAAGGGCCAATTTCTGCATGCAGCGTGTCAGCACTACTTGCTATCGCACACTCTGAGCTTTCAGTGCTCTCAGATGACTGTGAAATTATGCAAGGAACTTAAATATAATTATACTTATTACAAAGCCAAACTATTACAGTTTTATTTGCTTTCTGTTCCAAGTCTAGGGCTTCTATGCTTTCTTCCTCCTGTGTGAGACTCAGAAATCTCCTTTAACAAAAGCTGTGTTTCCTACTTATCTCGAGGAGCTAGATTTAATGAAAAATAGCAAGCATCATAATGCCTGCAGCAAATCAGGGCTGTGAGACCTACTGTAAGTCCCCCATTGGCTTCAGGATGGCTGCCTTTGATTCTCCTTCGCTTCAGCAACCTTTCGTTCCAGCCCAACGTGTTTGCACACAAGCCTGCCAGTCACCTGCCTTTCTACCCGAGGAGGTCAGTGGAGGTGAGGACCAGCTATTTGTATCCACGTCATGCACACAGAATGTCCTCACCTGCCTCATTTCACCATGAGTTTCAAGCAGACACCTCAGGTCTTGCAAACCTTCATCCAGATAGAGCTAGCACATAGTGTGGCTGACTCTGTGGTGAGAGAACATCTGCCCTGGACTGCTGGTGACACTGGTTCCCAGTAAGCTCTGGATATACAGTCACATTGAAAAGAAATCAGTTGACTGGCTCCTTCACCAGATTACTAGGCACCTTATTCAAGAAGGCTTAAAGCTAGTCTTAATTAACAAAGGTGCTATGAATGGACTGGATCTTGTCTTATCCTCAGTAGTAGGATTGTGTCTCAAATACCTCACCATGGACACAAAACCTAGTGTGTACATCTGCGTTTGGCATAGGCTGTGAATTTGGAATGAAGCAAAAGGAGCAGTATCTCCCTGCTTACATGTTAGCATCTTCTGCTGTGTTCCCACCTTTCTGCTGTGATCCCACCTGTCTTTCAATGCACAATTCATAGTTTCTCTATGGAAGCAGTAGATCAGGATGCCATGGATGCCACCTGGCTTTTGGTCCTGGCCTCCAAACTTACCCTTCAGAGCCATTCATCCCCAGGATGGAGGGCTTTGAGCTGCTGCTCTTGCTGCTGGGACTGGGTTGCTTCTGTACCCTGGAGCCAGCCTAGGCACACAGCACACATGGTGCTAACAAAGCGAATAGCATCACCACTTTACACTTGAACCCCACACTTCTCTTCCTCACCCCCCTTATGCTCACACACCTTGGTGCCCTATTGCCAGGTCTAACATCATAGTCTGTCTCTGATGGAGAAAACTGGGTATCTGCTTAGCAAACGTATCGCTGGCCTAAGGAGGCATGAAAGTAGCGCTGTCAGGGAGTGACATGTAGCAATAAGGCCAACCTGAAGGAGCAAAGAGGTATTTAATTGCTTCAAAAAGACTGGCAAATGCCATGGACTGGGTGGGGGGAAGGAGGTAGGCTTTCCTTCTTTCTACTTAGTGAGAAATGCTGGTGAGGGCCTTTTCTAAAAGCTGGGTCAAACAAACCTGACCACTTGAGCACTTGTATTGTGGTTCTTAATTCATGCAGTGAACAAAGATGCGGTGTTTAGTTTGGACAGGAGACACTTTCCCAGCCCTCCCTCTCTCCAAGGGGAGATACACTCCGGGAATTCTCCTGCACTGGGACATCTCCTGCACTGGGACAACAGGTGATGCTCTCTTGGTGCCAGTGGTGCAAAGACAGCAATCTATGCACACTGCAGGTTTGGCTCCACATTGCAGGACCAGGGGATTTCCCCTCTGTTTCACAGCAGGCAGCACTTTTGGCCCTTGAGGGACGATGGTCCTGACCTATAGAAGCGGGCAAAGCCAAGGAGAGGATGTGAGCTGTTGGGGCAGAGCCCTGTCTGTACATCTACCCAGCCTCTCCTGAGTGCAAACAAGAGCCCTGAGATTCATGCCTCCTTCAGGCATGCCTGCTGTTTATACAGCAATTAATCCGCTAGCTGAAATGGTGTTTATTAAGCCGCAAGTCGCCTGACAGGCTGTGAGCTGCAGTGCTGTGCGAGAAGCAGTCCTGCCTGGCCATTTCAGTGCTCCACCAGCAAACGAGCAGGCAGGTCCGTATGGGAAACAGCACAGGCCATGACTGCCTGACCTTGGATTTCCAGCCCTCCTGCAAAACACTCAGCACCTCTAACAACTCCACTGCCTGCTTCCCATGCCTTCGACAGAGGGGAAACCCTTGCTTTTGGGGGCATGGGGCAGCAGAGGTGCATGGGGGGGGCTCAGCAAGATGCAGGTCTTCTCCAGCTGCATTTTGGCACCTCTGGCCATGCCTTTGCTCTTACAAACTAGGAGTAAAAGTCAAGTCAGATAGACTGGAAGCAATTCTTAATAAGCCTGTAAACGCCACCAGCTTGCTGGGATTTAAGAGGCAAAAACTACAGGTAGGAGGCAGGACTGCATGTCTTCCTTGTGAAGATCCCATCAATTCTTCAAGCACCACCTGCAAACACCAAGGTTGGCAGAGTTTAAAAGAAAGAGGAGGAATAAAACCCTCTTGATGACATTCTTTACACATCAAAAAAGGTGCCTGCAAGTCTTCTTTTTTTTTTTAATAAAAATCTGTTTTGAGTTGAGATTAGCTCATTTCAACGCAAGCCGAATACGCAGCATGCTCCAAAGGGGCCATGCACTAAAATTTCACTCAGTCACTACTAAAAATGGTGGTTTTGCTGTCAGAAATCTTGAACCGAGAAACAGGCATCTGAGCCAAGTGGGATTTTTGACCTGTTCTGTCGTTGGACCTCTTCCCATTTAAAGTCTTAGCCTGAGTTTCACAGCAAGCCAACCATTTGATTTGGCAGACGTGCTCGGGCCAGACCTGCCTTTTAAGTAATGTTGAGCCGTTAAAAAGAAAATACACAGCTCCACAATACAACAAAACCAGCTGTTCTTGAACAGCAGTCAAAAGGGACAATAAGTCTTCTCATGTTGGGAAGAATTAGCAAGCCTTTCCTTCCCACTGAGCCAATATAAGGAAGGGAAAGGCTCAGCAAAGGGCTGAGCTACGCCAGTACTCAGAATAAACAGAGGTGAGCTGGAAAGTTATCTCCGGACTGAGCCGTCAAACAATGGGGCCCAAAGGGAAATAGAAAAGCAAATATTAATGTTTTGCCATTCACATGGCCCCAGAGAAAAGAGAACAATGCCTTCAGTTGGACACCACCTTGATGTCTTCCTCCTCCTCCCCTCTTACTCTAAAATGTCATCTTAGGACCCATGATTTCTTTGGATGAAGCAAGTGATTGCTGAGGGCTGCCTGCTGCCCAGTGGAGCCCTGCTGCTTGCTTTTCCCATGCCAACTCTGCATGGGAAGGAGAACTTAATTATAAATGTCTTCCTGCCCCCTGCCCCCACAAAGTCATGCTCCTCCTCATGAAGCAAAAATCAGCAGCAAGTGAGAACCCCTTTGACCTTGACTGTAGCAATGAACTCCCACCAGCTGGGATGAGAGCAGGGCTTGGACAAAGAAATACATGCACCCAACTCCTCTTAAACCCGGCAGAAAGGGTGAGCAAAACACCAGGGGACTCAACAAACTGAGGACATCCTCAGAGGGAGGCAGAGATGAGGTCTTGGCTTGTTCTTTACTTCTTCTCCAGCAGCGTGTAGCTAACCCAGCCTGACTTTATCAGACCTGCTGCTCTTCAGCTCGTCACCAGTGCATTAGCAAGACCAAGGTCCTCTCCTGGCCAGAGGACCCAGATCCTCATGGCAATGGTCCCACTGAAGGGTGAGGTTCAACCGGCAGAGAGGGGTAAAGCCATGTGTTGGGGGGATACTCCTGTGGATGTCACTGCAGTGGTGGCATCTGCTAAAGTTGAGCTCCAGGAGACTCTTGCAGAGAAAAGTGCCTCTCCTGGCTGCACCAACAGCACCTGGAAGGATTTCTCACCAAGGCAGGTTGCTATTGCATATGGATGCATAGCAATTGCAATGGAAATAAAAAGCAGGCACGTTGGGCCCCTCTCTGGAGCTCGTGGTGGGGGAGGAGGCATCAGGCTGTCTTCTCTGCCTGTGCAGATCTGTGGAAGCCACACTGAAATGCAGCTGGGCTCTTATCCTGGCCTAATTGTTCCAGAGGCCAATGAGACCAAGAAGAAGAGGAGAGAGCCCTTGTGCTCGGCTGTTTGATATAGGGGGTTGTCATGGAAACTGCTGCGTAATTAAAGCCTCCCTCTCTGCTCTTATATGCTCTGGTTGCGTAGGAGATGGGCTGCATCATTTGGGGCTTTTCAGTTATTGTTGCTGTTATAAAGCGAGCTGTCGCAGTTTCCTCTTGAAATCAGGCTGTTTCAGCAATGTGACCACATCTCAGAAAAGATGTGCCATAGTTAGATGTTTACTGTCTTCAAACAGGACCATTTATTTGTTGCTGATCAGCAGCCATGACTGTCTTGGGCTCTCCTTTAGTCCATCTCCTCCAGAGCAGCAGCAAGGACAACTGCTGGTGGCCTCCCAGGGTGCAGTGCCAAGCTGGAAGAAAACCCTACCTATTTGGAGTTCAATGAATATTTAAGAGCCCAATCATGACCAGCAAAGCAAGGCCATATAACCCCACACCACATCCGTGCTGATGCCAGTAAATTGTGTGCTGCAGGCACTTACAGCACTGAGGCCAACAGCACAGTCCAAACCTAGCAGAGATTTATTGTCCTGCCATAAAGGCATCGTGCAATGAAATGCTATGGTCACCTGCCAAATGCTGAAAACACTCATAGCGCCAAAGGTGTTCCAAATTGATGCTGGTGCAGAAAACTCAGCCCCCACATGGGGAAAGATGTGTGAATCCTTTCTCTCCAGCCCACCTGCAATAGCTGCACCGTGGTCTGGCACCAGGAAGAAGGGACGCAAAGGTCGTTTGGGGTTCATCTCTGGCAGAGAAGCTGGGAAACCAGGGGCACGCTACGTTCTTCTGCTCCAGCTAGATGATCCACAAGCCACCTTCCCACTGTGTGCCCCTGCCCATGCTGCTCAACTGAGTCAGAGCGTGGATGTCCTGGTGCACAGCATAGGTTTGGCAAGGTCACCTAATAGAGGTTTCGATTAGCTGCTGTGTGGGTTAATCACCTATGTTGTCTGGGAAATAGCCATGGGTGAGAGATGGCTGGCTCTCCCTCCTAGCCTTCAAAACTGGACTTGATAAAGTGATGAAGAGACCTGCACATCGTCAGGGACATCAGCTGAAGGGGAGCTGGGATACACTCTGCAGCCAGAGGGGATGATGTACGGTCACGTGCAGATATCTGTGCTTCCTCAAAATGAGCCATGTTTGAGCCCATCCAGCCTTGCTTTCTGGCACATAAGGAATCTTTTAAAACAGAATGGTTGTTTTCTTCCGTTTTCCAGATGTAACTGAAAACTCAGGGGTTTTTTGCTGTTGTTG
>VZTL01036270.1:3513-19866 GCA_013400535.1 Scopus umbretta
TTAAAATGCACAAAAAGCTCAAACAACTTCTAGGTTTTTTCTGTGAAGTAGGTGTTGAGATTAGACTTTGCCCTACTGGAGTACAAAGCTAGGAATTTCTATGACCTGTAACGTTTTTGTTTCAGCAAACTCGTTCTAGCTTGATAATCTAATAATCATCTGCTAGTAGTGTTTTAGCAGCAAATGACAAAACTTTAGGTCAGCTACAAATCAAGTGTCATTGGTTGCATTCAAGGGATACTCCAATACTGTAACCAATTTCTAAGGAAAATAAAATTGAGTAGTGCTAGGAAATCAGACTGAAGATTTTGTTGCATATCTCAAAGCCCTCAGAATAATGGTTCTTTTTTGGGGGGGTACAGTTTTGGATGTCTTTATTGTGAAAATGATAAATTCTGATTCACCTTAAATTTTCTAATGAATTTATTTTTCTTTGCTGTCAATAGCAGAGTATTTAAGAAAAATAGACATCCATTTGATAGTTTTTTTTCAAAACCTGTCATTATTCATGTTGCAAAGCAACAATTTGTGTGTAACAGTATTGGATCATAAACCCACTGAAGGCTTTTAACACTAGCCAAGCAGGGAAAAGAACTTCAGCTATTGTAGTTGATGAGAAGTTTTCTAGCGGTCTCTGTGAAGGTGGGAAAACTGTTTGATAACATTTATGACAAATTGCTGTCTATAAGCTTGCCTTTGAAGAGAAGCATAGATCCTGGACAGTTACGGAAATGTATCTGCATCTATAGCCATATCTATAGCTCCTATATTGATGTCAGTCTTAAGTTCTCTTTTAGAAATCTAATGCTGATGAATGAAAGAATTAGCATCTGCACCTGAAATTGTATTTCAGGTAATGTTTTATAGTACTATAAATAATCCTACTTCAATTTTTCAATGTTAAGCTATGTTTAGAGGTGTTATTGTTCCTCTTTCTTCAAGGGAAATAGTTTTATGCTTGAAATTCTGTGTTCACTTGTAGAGGCTGTCCTTTGCCATAGAAAATTATTTTCCACATGGCACTTGAAGATTCTATTCCATAGGAAATGATGGAGCTGATACTTATCTTGATCTTCATTTATAACAGAAGATAGAGATGTTTGTGGGATCCATAAGCTTATTAGACATTTTGGTGAAACTGAGGGCTACTTAGGCATGATACAAATTAACAAAAGAGGTATTAATCACCAGTATCTTTAAGTCCAGTGAAAACCTGGGGTTGAAAGAATTTTCCTGGTCTTGTCCCTTGTCTATGTAGGCACAAGAAAAAAGACAATAACATTCATATCTAGATGGAAATCCCATGGAAATAAAGCTTTTAAATTGTAATAAGTTTTTTTTGTATCAGGCTTAGATTCACAACATTTACTTGCTCCTTTGTGATCTACTTATAATTAAAATATGTATTCTTTTTGCTAATATTCTGTGTTGGAATTAGTCTAAGATGCATGGTACTGTTTCTTCAGAAAAAAACTGTAGTTCATCTTTTAAACATGAACTCTAATGTAATCATTAGAAGATAATGTTTGATTAAAATCTGAAATTACTTCTGGGATGCAACTTTATGTTTTGTTCTAACTATGAGTACTTTCAAGAGTATCCCATGCAACCAAACAAGTAAGTTTTACAGACAGAAATTCTTCCATAGGTTTGCAGACATGAACTCCAGCAAAAGAACATTGCAGTTGTCTTAAGTAGATGGTTTGATTAATAGAAGGTGGAAAATGTAAAATCATTCCTTTTGTGTCTGTTTTTGTGCAAAAGCAATCTATCCCACCTTGAGCTTAGGGATATGCAAATCATATTTAATCATTAATAGGCATATAAAATCATTAAATTGTTGTAAATCTGCCTACTTTATATTTGCTGTGTGTTGAAAAAGAGAAAAGCACTACAGTTTCTTAGAAAAATTTAATATAAAACTTTCTGATGTGTTTGTGATCAGATTGCGGGTTTTGATTGCAAGACTTTCCCTTGACTGTAGTTGTTTCTAGAGTAACAGACGCTGCTAATGAATGCTGACACCTTGAATGAAAATAACTGAAGTAATGCCAAATACAAAGTCTCCTTCAACAAATAGCTTTTTAACAGGTCACAAAAGGTGAACTCTTTTGAAACTTGTACATTTTTTTTTTCTCTTTGTGTTAATTCATCTCCTGAAGTATGGTACTTGTAAAAAACATTCTGCTAAAGCCAGCAGTTAATTTGAATACTAAATACTATTTGAAGGGAATCCCACCTGCATTTAAAATAAAGATTGAATATAGAAAGCTTTCGTTTTTCATACAAGGTATTCTTAAACAATTGTTTATGCTTGGGATGCACTTTATATTGGGACAAAGAAATCTTCAGATCTTTTCTCAGATTTTATCTTTTCTATGTAAAATAAAGGTTACATTGGCATTAACAGATACTTTGACAGTTTTGTCCACTCCGTAATTTCTCAACTTTTTCATATTTTTACTCCTTAATCTCTCTTCATGTTGATGCAGTATTCATCATGACAGTAGTCTTAAGTTACAGTTTCTGGGAATGGAAAATTTCTGCTTATATTGAACAGATGTGAAAACATTTGTAGATTAAACTCGAGTAGTGAGTCAGAGAGTTCTTTCTCTCTCTCCTGCTTTGTTCCCATGTGGTCTTCAGCTTCTTGTCTTTCCACAGGCTCCCAGGCCAGAATGTAGGGTTTGCCCTGATCCAAACACAACAGTCTACTTAAGCTACACACATTTAGATTTTCTCTGTAGAGAGGAGATAGATGATAGCACTCAAGGAGTTTAGTACACGAAATTATATTCTGTTTCTTTTATCAAGTATCTTTCCTGATAATTTGGGCTGGGGAATTTGAAATGTCTTCTGTACTGAATTCCAGTGCTCCTCGAATTGTTTGCATTGCTTGCTATTGTGCATTATTAGTGAAGAGAAAGGAGAAATTACGTTTGAGAGATGTGTTTGCATGATGGTGCCCCCTGCGCTTATTCCTGGAATGATGCAGTTTATATGCTGTTCCTTCCTTAGACTTTTAAGTAATTTGACCTATGGTTAGCTGTGTTTTGCTGGCACAAGGCACAGTAAGACCATCATAATTCTAAAGTATACATTATAGCTTTGCCCTAAAATAAAAAATAAATTAAAAAAAAATTCTTGAATATCATGAGTTATCATTTCAAAAGTTCACAAGTCAGCTCTGAAAGAGAATCAGGGTAATTTGGTGTAATTACTAGTAGAGATTAGATCTTAAATGCACAAAGATCTCTAAAAACAACAATTATTTGAACAGGATGGGAATATAGTCAGATAAACACTTTGTGCAATTCAAAGTAGAGGATTCTGTGTATCTTCAGTCTGATAATTATACACTATGAAAAAAATGAACAAGACAGGGACTTAAGGATATTTGTAGATATAACTTAAATATTAAGCACTGTTCTTAACAGTAGCAAAAAGTAATTATAATAATAATTATAGGCTCCATTGCATGCAAGGGTGAATGTGTGTCTGTGTATATATGCTGTCTTAGAGATAATTATTAAATCTTTGTGAAAAATTACAGTAAGGAGTTGAACTAATGCATGTTCTGGTGAGGCTATAAAAATGTAGCCTAAAAGAATATTTGTTACTTTGCCTTTAAAGTAATTTGCTTTGAAACAGTTTGTTTTATTATGCATCAGATTTAACTGTTTCTTTAAATTAATTTATGCATTAATTTTAATACTACGCAATTAAAATATTTTAAATGTATTAATTTTAAGCACATGATGCTTTTTGTAATTTCTAAAACCTTGTTTCAGTGTTGTTATAATGGAAAATGGTGATAGTTAAAACAGTTGACTATAAAGAAAACAATTTATATCAATATGATTTCTTAATATTTTGCATGTTGTTTTCATTCTTTATATCAAACAAGTTTTACGTGGATATTGTTACTAGCTTTACTTCAATGGAAAGACTATATTCCTTTGTTTGTATTTTGACACAGGCAATGACACAGGAGTTAGCTGCTCATCTCACTTTATGGTAAATCCGGCTGTGTGCGCACTAGACTGAAATTACACTTAAAACTAATCATCCGTGGAGCCATAAAGCCCTAGCCTAAAAAGAGCTGTTGACTCTGAAAATGTTGTAATTTACTTCTATTTTATTTGCAGATTGCCTTCTCACAGCACAATACTATCATGGATCTGGTGCAGTTCTTTGTCACCTTCTTCAGGTAAATTGCTTTTTCTGTCTTCTGACTGAAATCACACTGAATCTTTTCCATCAAACCAATATCTTAACCAGCTTCTTAATCTTCAAAAATGCCTGCAAGGAAGACTTTAAACTGTGTTCTCTAATTTGCCCCAGTGGAGGATGCAGGCCATTGCCCTGTAACTACAGGCAGCTGCTGGCGTCTTTCATGTATTTCATATTCAGTGGTACAGTCTTCACACTTACTTCATAAAGATTAGCTAAGTGTGTATCGTATATTGCAGTGACTAAGAGAAGCCAGCTATACTGACTTAAACTAGTAATTTAGTGTGAATTTTTTGTAAACTCTTTGAAGGAATTATTAAAAATTATGGTTCTGTTCAATAGCTTGTTATTTTTAATGAAGCACCCCAAATCAGTAGCAAGGCTTTCATGAGTTAGAGATTAATTGTGAAAGGCAGTAGGTGATGCGTGAGATTTGGTTGTGCCAGCAACACAGGACTTGGCTTGATCTGCAAATGGACAACTATTCTAGGATCTGAACAAAACTCCACTTTTCTTAAAGATTTCTTAAAAGTTCAGCTGTCTTATAAAATGTCACAAACTTGAATATGCACGGATTGGTTACGGTGCTTTGAAATCTTGTTGTGAAGATATTCCCCAATAACCATGAAGTGTATGCAAAACGTGACAGACAAGGATGTTCATCAGACTTTCTCTATTTCTAGAACTGCCATGCATTTATTTCACCAGTTCACAGTACAGCTTTTCTATTTGTTTTAATCACTGTGCTCTGAGGAACAGTACCTGAAGAATCAGACCCTTAAATGCTGACAGACTTAAATGCTGAACAGACCAACTTCTGCTAATTGCTGTCGGCAAGAAGGGGGTAGCAGTGAGCACACCCTGAAATCTGTACACAATGCATTGGCTAATGGAGAGTGGTTTATAGCTGATGCAAAGCATCCCATTTCTCCTCATTCACCAGAAACAGAGCAATAAAAGACTAGTTGCCTAAAGGTCATTCTAGTAGTGTTTTGGGGTTTTGGTGTTTGGTTGTTGGGTTTTTTGGGGTTTGGGTTTTTTTTGTTTTTTGGGTTTTTTTTTGGGGGGGGGGTTGTTTGTTTTTTTCTGGAAAGCCAGCAAGATCTAAAAAATGATCATGCTCATGCAAACCTTAAGACAACAAACTCCTATAGAAGAAAGCAAAATCTGTCTGAGTATGATAGAACAGAAGGACCCTGTGACAAATAACAGAGGTAGACTAAAAGCAATTTGTTTCTGCTCTGTGCCCTAATGAGGCTTAGAAAAGGTGAACTATAGGCTCTTTGATGGCAAAGCCATCTCTATCGATATATTGCATTAGATCTTCTGGTGTGATGGTCTGTCTGATATGTTTTTTTCTGGATAAATGCAAACTCACCATGATCCTGATGAAAGAAGAGATCTCTTTGCCTGAACAGTAAGCTAACTGGAAGCCAAGGCCAATGTGATGCCTGTTACAGAGAGAAGGGTGGGTTGTAGGATGGCTGGCAGCTATTCTACCATTGTCTTTGACCCAGCCCCAGTCTAATTGTATAACCAAGGCTTTCAGCTGGCACTAAGTTCAATAAGGGCTTGCAGCTATCTGCAGCATAATGTTAATAATGAAACTTAGAAACCTAGTTGCAGAAATCTGTAAAGGAATCAGGAAATGCTGTGCCTAGTGCATTGCAGTAATCCAAGCAAGGTACAAAACTTAATGACAGGACATGTCCAAAGGCACATACAAATCAGACTAAGGTTTGATGGTCATGATGAGAAATAGGGTGTATTTTAACATCTTGATGTAAAGTTGTATGGTACTCTTCTACAACTGAATTAATTGGTATTAAGTTGTCTGTAGACATAGGTAAGATGTTTAGGAGCTGGAACTCTTGTGTTGTGATTCTAAGAAAAAAAATAGAAACAGAAAGAATAGCACACAGTAGATTCACACTTTCTAAAGCAGAATCTGAGAGGAAAAGGGAAGAGGGAGGAGAAGAGAAGAGAAGCCTGAGTTGGTTCTCAATGAAATGACTGCATGAATAAAGTTATTCAAATGCATTGTGTTCCCAAGTTGATTAACTCTGCTAGGAAGATTAGCTGAGGCCTATTGCTTGTCTAACTGGCTCTTTCCAAGACATGAACCAGCACCTTTTGGTGGGTTTTTTCAGTGTTATGCCCAGAGGCATGGGGTTTTCGTAGGTGTTAGAAGTCCATTTATTTTCTTATCATGGAAGCAAAACAATCATGCACAATGTTGCAGTGACACGCCCAACTCATAATGGCTGCGGGCATAGAATCCTCACTGATGTCAGAGCTGGAAAATGGTCAGTCCACGTAAACGATCCAAAGAAGAAACTGTCAGGTTGTGTTCTGGTTTCAGCTCAATTCAGAGTTCATTTTCTTCCTAGTAGCTGCTATAGTGCTGTGTTTTGGACTTAGTATGAGAACAATGCTGATAACGCCCTGATGGTTGAGTTGTTGCTCAGTAGGGTTTACACCACTCAAGGGCTTTTCAGCTTCCCACGCTCTGCCAGGGGCACAGGAAGCTGGGAGGGAGTGCAGGCCGCTGGCTCACCCTCCCCCTGCCCCGGTGGGATGGGGGAGAGAACTGGAAGAAAAAAAAACCCTAAAACCTGTGGGTTGAGATAAAGGCAGTTTAATGGGATAGTAGAGAAAGAGAAAATAGTGATAGTAGTAATGACAAAAGAATACACAAAACAAGGGATACACAACGCAATTGCTCACCACCCACTGACCGATGCCCAGCCTGTCCCCCAGCAGCAATCGCTGCCCCCGGCCAACTCCCCCAGTTTCTATCCTGAGAGTGATGCCGTATGGTATGGAATAGCCCTGTGGCCAGGTTGGGTCAGCTGTCCTGGCTGTGCCCCCTCCCAGCTTCTTGTGCCCCTGGCAGAGCGTGGGAAGCTGAAAAGCCCTTGACTGGTGTAAGCACTACTGAGCAACAACTCAACCATCAGCACGTTGTCAGCATTGTTCTCATCCTAAGTCCAAAACACAGCACTGCAGCAGCTACGGGGAAGAAAATGAACTCTGAATTGAGCTGAAACCAGGACAGGTTGTTTGTCACTGGACTAGTAGTTGCAATGTGTTGTAAATAAACATAGGAAAAATACTTAGTGTGTCTTTTATAGAAAACCAGACTGAGAAATTTAGAATGAAAAGTTTCCAGTCTAGGCACCATTAAAACTTTCAGTAGATATTAAATTGGATGTTGTTTCTACAGAATCACAGGTCTAGCAAGCTTCAGAATATTTATGATAAGAAAATGTAGCAATATATTTTTATTTTTTTTTCACACAAGTGGACAGTGTCAGTCATACCCAAAGACAGCATCAATATGTTCTCTTCAAAGTGGTTGTTAGCGTTCAAGCCTTTATCTGAAAATTTGGTTTCAACAGATTGTAGCCTAACAAAATTATTTTAGTAAGGATTTGTTTGTTTTTTCTTGTGTTTTGTTTTTTGTTTAGTTTTTTAACTGGATGGAAATGTGGTATATTAAAAAATGGAAAACTATGTTGGTAACAGTAATAGGTCATATTTGCTAGGTTTATTGTCAGAGAAAATAATTGTGTTTAAAGACAATTTGTATGTGCTTGATAACAAACCATCCTTCAACCTGCTTTGATAAACGTACATTTGCATTTCTCCCATCTAGTATTATATTTTTCATATTTCTGAGCACGTGGCATAACCCTGTTCACCCTGGCTGCCTAGCCAAACCAGCAAATATTTGTATTTTATAATAACAGTTTTTTTAACAACCATTCAAAGGTATAGTTTAGAACTGTTCCTTTATAGAGTGTGTGTTCCAGAGTAAAAGATGAAATGCACATTTTACTACTTGAATCAGAAACATCAAAATAACAAGCATTTTTAGAAATTTCCCAATGTATCAAGGTCAACTATTTTAAAAAGATTGTTCTGTGAGGAATTTATTTAAAACTATACATAATAAAGTGCAAAAGCTATGATTAGATCTGCAATTAATGATTGATCTACCAAGATTCTGTTACTGTATGTCCTAGACCAGAAAAGTTATAGAAATAAAAGTTATTTTGAAAAAAATAGGAAGAATATTAAAGAAACTGTAATGATCCAGACCATGATATTCATGGTGGAAAAAAACCCCTTATTTAATTTAATTCTTTCCAACATGTCTCTGTACTATTATGAATTACAGAATTTCCAATTTGTAATAAGTAAAGCAATATTGAGTAATAAGGATACTTTGAAAGTTTGAAACTTTTGTGTGTGCTTTAAGAAATTATATGAAAAATTATGGTCATTTAGGAGCAAGGGTACCTTCTTTCTGTGAGCATTGCAAGTGAGAGAAAACAATATTCAAAATATACCCAGTGTTTATTGCAGGAAGAAGGGATGGGCATTTAGGCTAGGATGAGGATTAGTAGCATGAGTTACAATAGGGAATTGCAGCAGATACTGAAGAACCAGATTTATCACCCCCATATGTATGACTGTGTGCCAAAATCTCAGAACAGTCACCTCCATTGCGTTCCATGCAGTGGAAGCGGATGGCTATGTTTCAGCGGATTGTATCAGAGCTCCTGAGAGCTTCAGCACCTGAATTTGCCATTCTGGGTGTAAATTTGCAATGGGTGAATTCCTTCCCTTTATCAGTATTCTTGGTGTGTCTGCCTGGCTTTGCGTATTGCTTTTGTTTTAAAAAAAAAAAAAAAAAAAAGCTAAATTAACGCTAGATTTTGGCATGCTTAGCTTTATGAGGCTGGATGTTGATCTCCGTAAGAAAGGCAAAACACAGTGTGTTAGGATAAGATCACATCCACCATGGCTGGATTCTCAGAAAATGCAGAAGTCTTATAAATCTAAATTAGAAAATTTTCTGGTAACGTGAAAATCAAGTTATCTTAGCAAAATGGATTTTACGTTTGGGGCTAGAATAAAATTGATTTTTACTTAGTGGTGCATTAAAAAGTTTTCACCTCGCTTAGAAGCAGATAGTTGTTTGACTTCCACTGCGGCAAGCACGTCTGCACTGCAGTGGGCAATCTGAGTTGGGGTTTATTTAGTTTAAAATATGTGTTTTGAATTGTGGAATGTAGCTTTGTGTCCTCCACTCTCTGAATCACCTGGAAACTTTGTCATCACTGTGGAGTTATTTGATACATTCATGTTTCCTGAGAAGGCAGCCACTCGTTATTGGCCCGCAGGCAAAGGAGATTCCCCAGTACTACTGGATCGATCGGCTGCTCTTCAAAGCAACAGATGAGTCATTTAATCCCATGGTGAACAGAACTGTTTTCCATTGTGTCATTCTTGTTTGTCTTCTTTCTGTTCTTACAGTCATTTGGAAGTGCATGTCAGTGCCCTAGTGCTTGCCATATTTTGATTTCAACATACACTGCTCCTCAAAGTATAAAAATAATTGCTCAGCCCGCTATGTGAAGGTGGCCTATGTGCTTGCTTGATATGCAGCAGATATGGGCTTTTCCTTCCTTCAAGTAGATGCATGTAAAATTTTGCATTTCTTACTCCCTGTATGTATCAAATACAGTAAGAGCTGTTCATTATGCCTGGTGAAGTGCTTAATCCCAATTTCTGCTCAGTTCGTAATAACTAGAAATAAGTTATTGGAGTTGGTTAAGTGCAGAGGGGAGTTGCAGGGTGACGGTTTGTGTGACAGTAACAGAATTTGAAAGATTTCCACCCCCACCCCACCCCCTGTCTTTTTATAGAGGGAAAAAAAAAAGAAAATTTTGAATTGCAGACTTCATTGTGTATGGTGCTGTAGCCTAGCACTCCAAAAAACATTTTGTCACCACTTCTGCTTTTCTAAAATCTCATTGGAATCAAAGCTGCTACTTATGTAGTGGTGTTCACCCTAGAGGTCTCAGAAGTTGGCACCTTTGGCACCTGAAATACACTTCCCAAGACTCCTGAAGAAAGTACGTCTTTTTTTGAAGATGGAGTACTTTGCAGGCTCCCTTACTCTGAGAGAGTTCTGTAATGTTCTCCTTTCAGGGATGTGTCTTTTTACAGCTACATTGTATTTTGTTTCCTAAGGAGCATCATAGATAATTCATATTGTTTTTGTGTTTTGATTCCCCACATTTTATATTGTATTTTCTTAAATCCGATTAGTCAATTGTTTTCTTAGACTAAAACAACGTTGGCGCTCACAGCTATTTGTCTTCTAGAGTGCTTAATCCTGGTCACTTCTTTATGAAACTCCAGTCAGCCGTACTTTAAACAAAAGAACTCGAACAGGTTTTCATCTGTGATAAATGGACTTGAAATTTTCCTTTTGTCATTTTAATTCAAAAGAGAAGCAATTCTGTCTTCTTGTGACAGGGTATACGTACCAGTTGCAAAGTTAACTTCAGAATTTTGTTTCCAGGTATAAGTATACAGTGAAGTGGGGTGAAAGCTGATGAAGAAAAATAATAACAAAAAAAAAAAAAAGAAGTAAAAATCAGTAGGGTTTTCCTTTAGGCAATAATGTCATTGTCCATTGTAGCGAGTGACAAGCAGCTTTCTCAAGCGCTCTGCCAGTCTGTCTTTGCAGACACAGTCAGTATGGCATGCTGTGAAGTAAGTGACATCAAAGAAATGAGCAATCTGTTTATGGCAGTAGAGAAATACTCAGAGTCCTTGTGTTCAGTTACAAATAAATCACAGAAAGAGAGAAAAGAGAGTGCTAGACGGTGTGTTATACTATAGATTTTATAGATACTAAAATATTACATCTAATTATTATTTTTGAGAAGAGACATCTGAATTCAAAGGAATTCATCTAATGAGCTTTTTTTAGTGGAATATTAATAGAAATATTCCAGTAAAATTTCCTGGTACCAAATGAAGCATTTTGTGTGCAAAATTTGGGGTTAATTTATTTATTTTGGTTCAGGGAATGAGGGAGGCTACATTTTGTCAATAAGAATCAAAATTATGGAAACTCTGCTGTGGACTCCAAAAGCTGCACTAAAAATTACACATTAAAAAGTAGTTACATCATCTATTTATATGTTTAAATCTGAATTTAATGTGCATGTGTGTCCCAATTATGTTTTCTATCGTAATTATTTTTATGTATTTTCAAATTTTCTGATATTTTAGGAAAATCCTCTACAGTTTCAAAATTATATTTCTTTCCTTGTACGTCTTGAGTCTTTTCAGTTGAAATTATAAGTATCAGGTTGAAGGAGTATCAGGGGTTTTGTATTCTTTATATAGTGCAATTATAGAAAAATAATGATGCTTCTTTGGCTTGGAAATCTAAAATCCTTACTCTGTCTTCAGGAAATTGTCATGTTAATTCATTCAATAAGGAGATTTATGACTTCTTTACACCTGCCACTTCAAATATATTCACCTCTTTGGAAAAGTATTGGAAATGTTAAATAATGAAGGGACAAATCCTTTAGCAATTTATTAAATTTCTTGATTATATTTGACTCTAATATGCTAAACATTGCTGTGTCTTGGTGGCTCTCTAAGTGTACTTTATATTTCTGTGATTTAATATCAAAGGATAACATCTACACTAGAGAAACAGTGCAGTGGACAAAAAGAATGAGGGTAAAGCATTAAAAAAAATTTCTTGAAATAATGTGAATCTTTTGGTTTGGAAGGCTGGCACTGGTTGGTAGTCCTCCTTCCCCACATTCACTAATTGACTGTAATTAGAATAAATGAGTCTCTTTTTCCTCCTCAAATTAAAATCTCAAATTATTATTATAAATCAGCAAAATCATTGCAAAAAAGCTGAATTGACAGCACATCTATTTTAAATAGGAACAATATATTCAATTTCTAATTCTCCTTGAAAGTTATGGAACAAATATTGAATTCTGTATTTAATAATTTGTCTTCCAATTCAATGGACACAGATTTTCCCCCCTCCCCCCCTTTTTGGGTCTGGATTTTTTATACACAACATCACTTGTTGAGAGAAATATAGAGTATTTCACCCATGAAAGGCAAAACCATAAAATTATATGAGATATGAAAGTCTTTTCCATGAGTAAAAGAAACATAATCACACTTTATGGGTGTGATGTTCTATTTATTCTATGGAGATTAATTTCAGTTTATGTTAGATTAAGCCCCTTTGATTGTAAATCTTCTTTATTTGCTGTTTCAAAGAGGTGAAAGGAAGAACTGCTGAGAGTTAAAGTTCACATCTATTGCTTTATTGCATAATATATTTCAGAGTCCTTTTAAATGGTTCACATTTGGCAGAATGAAATGTGAATGTTGGTCTTCGAAGTAGCGTCTTGATGTACACTATATCCATTTTCCCTTTTTAGTTGTATATAAAGGCTGTTTGCATAACTGATCATTCATTCATATGTTACTATAGTAGCTTCTGGTATGGCTCGTGGTATATTTAATATGAAAAGACAGCTTTATGTATATATACATGAATTATGTATGTAGGAAAATATAAATATAAAATATGTATGTGTGCATTTATACATTAGATAGTTACTTTTTAATAATTATTTTATTTAATAACATTATTTTCACCCCTCTACAACATTTTGGCACATGTACATAATGAAAAAAAAATCAATATTTTTTTTTCATAATCATTTTCCTGCAAATAAATTACCCGCTCAAACACATCTAATTCTTCCTTACCTTCAAGAAGTATTTTGATGTTTCATTGCACAGTAAAGGCAAATAAACCCAGGCTTTGTAGGGGCAGTTGTCAGAAATTATTTTAAACTGTGATAGGAGTTTATGCCTTAGGAGATGAAGAATTTAGTTGGTTTTCTACATGCAATATATATTAATAAATGATTTTACATGAATGCGGTAGCTGCTCTTACTAATAAACTAATATGTTTTATATTGATATTTCATTGATGCTGCTTACTTCAAAATGTATATAAAGTGCAGTAGATGCCATTGATACTTGAATCTCCCTGTTTTCAGTTATGCATTCAGAGCTTAAATTGCAAAGCTTTATTAATACCATGATTGAAGTTTTAGTTTATCATTTTACTTAATTTTGCTCTTCTTCCTCAATAAAATTATTCTGGTTACATTTTTAACAGTAATTTTAAATGTGCTCCTCTAGAGACTTCTTATAGCATGCTTTGGGCAATATACTTTTTTTTTTAAGGCTCATTTCCCTTTCCTGTATTTCTCTGAACTTCAGTAGAGCAGTCCGAATGTTCTGTGCCACAACATCCAGTGGTGCTGTGGAAACCAGTCGGAAAGCTCCATGGCACCGGGGGTACTGCTTTAATTTGCCTATGACCTTTATTTGGTCTCCTCTGCAGTGCAACAGATCTCCACTGATGAAAGGCTGCTGCCATCACAAACATTTACCACAGCCAATGGGCCACCTGAAGGCAACAAGCATCTTTTACTACAATAAATCTTCATTACTTCCAAAACAAGTTGCAGTCTACATACAAAACAGCTGGAGCACCTCAGCCTGTGTATCTAATCCTTTGTATATAATTTGTTGTGTACACAGGCATGCATTCTGCTACTAAGTGTCAGTGTTTGGGTGAATCAGTTCATGAATAACCTACCACGTGCTGTGCTGCCCCATTCACTACAGGTGTTCTGGGTAGAAGTACTTGAGTAGAGGCAGCTCATACACTTTGATTTCTGTTCTTGTTATTTATATTGCTATTTATCTAAGCAGTAAAACAATCACATTCTATAACTCCATTCTTCTTCCATAACACATACATAATTCTATTTTATTTTTATATATATCAAATATATGTTCACGTATACTTCACACAGGTATACTTAAGGTTTTTTGAGTGGAGTCGCAGTGTGCCTACATAAGTGGTCCAGGTGGCTGTGGTGCAAACTTCTCAGATACTTCAGAAAATCGTGTTACTGGGATAATTCAGACTTACCTTGTGGAAGTAATAGTGAGCTTGGATCACACATGTCCTTCCTTACTATTTGGTCGTTGTTTGGCTAGGCAGCTAGAGACAGCCTGATGGTTAGTTAATGAGAATTCTCAAAAAAGAAAAAAGTTACGAATAATGCAACAGAATCCAGCTGCAGTGGATCAATGGTATCATCTCATGATCACAGTCAGGTTAGAGTTGTTCAGGAAGCACCTAAAAGCTAGTGCTACCTTTGAGGAGTTGGAATAAATTGTTTGACTTGGGATTTCAGAAGATTGAGCACGTAGCCATATGGGAGGTGACCTCTTAAAGGGGATTTACTCTGAATACTTTTTAAGGTATAGCTGTAACGGAAGTCATACACTGAAAGAAATCATGCTTGGATCAGATCCTGCTAGAGGATATGAAATTCCACACCCACCTGAGTACTACTGATTCAAAAATGTTATGTCAAGTTCTGAGATTTAAGCACTATCTGTCATTTTTAAAAAAAAAAAAAAAATCACTTTTAAGAATTTTTGCTCACGTCTGAGTGTGCCTCCTGTAGTGGCCAGTGTAGTGATGCAGTTATGTGATATTCTTAAGGCTAGGCTGTGTCTGTATGAGATTTTTTTCGGGCTCTTTTCTGTAAAATAAGTTGCAATATCCCTGTATTTTCCAAGTGTTTTTCTTCATAAGGACAGAGAATTAGATCTTTTTCTGAGGAATTCCTTTACAATCTTGCTGCCATAGTCAATAACAGTCCTCCAACATAGAAATAAATTTTCATCTTCATATCCATCTGCTCTGTGGGAGATGAAATTCTGTAGAAAGATCTCTTACGCTGATCTGCCAAACTTCTCTTTGCTTCATAAAAACATCTGATGTCTATGATACTAACATACAGAAAACCAGGAATTTATTATGTGGGAGTCCTCCCCTCACCCATTGTCTCTGAAAATATTTCATTTATAAAGTTTGGGATCATCAATGATCAATGTCTGATCTACCAGGGAAAGAGGATGTGTCAATATACTTTCTGAAGTGAGTTTTTACTCAACAGCCCAGTTACTCCGTCCATGGATCCATCTCAGCTTTCTGTCTTCCTCTTATTTTATTCTGTCAGATAAGTACCAGTTACATCTGTTTCCAAGCCAGAAGTATTCAGTTTGTGTATAATTCTAAGACACAAATGTTATGAAAATAAGAATTGTAGTATTTTCCTACACCAGGAGTAAAAGAACTGAAACCTATTCTTTTGGGTTTCTGGTGGGGTTTTTTGGGGGTTCTTTTTTTTATTTTTTTTTTTTAATGCCTGTTAAATACTCAACTAGAAAAGCCTATACCATTTAACAGTTGAGTTTATTCTAAATTCTGATGCCTATTGTGTACACTGTCAGCCTTTTCTCACCTTAGAATAACTATGTATTAGTGTTTTCTGTACCTGCAGAGCTGTTCATGGCAATTCCTTTGCTGTGTGAACTGCAGAAAAGGGTATACAGATTTTCTGTTGCCATCTTTAAGAAGTTTTGCATATATTAAATAAAAATACTTTCAGTTGACTCTCCCTGTATGAGTGTATTTTTTAATCCATGAGCTAAGGTATTTCCATTATGCCCTTGTAATGGTCGTAAATCTTCATTTAAAACCTTGGTCAGTAATTTTACGAACTGCATCTCTGTGCAGATGCTGTTCCTGTTAATCAACTGTGATACAGTAAAACAAATCTAATGTGGATATCATTTACTTTGCATTTTTACCAAACAGAGAGTTCTGCCTGGGAGGACCAGATCAGTAGAAGGCCATATATATTTCTTTTTAACTTACTCTTTTTTTTTTTTAAGGTTAGTAGTTGTGGACATATGAGAAGTGAATTTTAGGGGCAACTATGTAACTTTCATGAGATGTTTTATGCAAGATTTCTTTGTGGGAATATATGGGTTTTCAGGACTGCATCTACAAACAGCATTTTAATCATTGTTATCTGGATAAGAAGAATTATCCGTGTAGTTAGTTTCAAATTAACTTGAAAGATGTTGCTTAACTTGTGTAAATTCTATCTGAGAGACAAATAAATAAATAAAAATTTGCATTTAAATGATTTTTAGAAATACTTAAAGCTTTAAATACCATTGTTGGTAATTTACTTCGTATTCAGACGTTTCTTTCACTTTCCAGTTTGGAAAGTGAGAACTGAGGGCTTGAACCCTTTACATGGCTTTAAGATTAGAAGGTTCACAATTGAATTAAATTTCTCTTGGGTTTCTTCATTTCA
>VZTL01036271.1:0-33839 GCA_013400535.1 Scopus umbretta
GAAGAGGGGAAAAAAAAAAGAAATCAAAAAGGAAAGCATTGCTACCAGCAGAGGCCAATCTACAGCCAATGCTCAGGATTTGCCTTCAAGACTGCAGCAGGACTTTTCAAGAAGGCCATTTCCCTGCGAGCAATCCAGGCTTTGGGGCAGGAGGACGGGACAGGGAGAAGGTGTCCAAGTGCCTGAGCCAGTGCAACCCGTTCCCTGGCTCTGAACTTCAACAGGGAAGAGCAGTGCTATCTCCTCTCCTAGGAAAGCTTCTCTCCTCCAGACAGCCTCCTGTTGCATTAGAGCTAAAACTTCATTGCCCGGGAAAGAGGGAAAGGGAGGGAAACAAAACAAAAAAAACCATAACAAACACTTCACAAGAACATCACAACATTCAGCTACACAGTCGCTGCACCAAGGGAAGGAGTGGAGCAGGGCAAGGGGGAGAAAGGGGAGACACATCCAACGTGTGTTTCCCAGAATGCTCCAAGGGGACTTAGGCTGTCACGTCAAGATTCAAATAACTTCAGCCATAAAGTTGAGGATTTAATGAACACAGTATTTCCACTCATGCCCTGGAAAAATTACACTCAAAAAAAGAAGAGAGACACAAAATTTTTCAGATTTTCTACATATTCACAAAAATAAGCCCCCCAGCCTCACAACCAGGGAGGTGGAGCGGCTAGTGATGGGGTATGGGAAAGGTCTCTGCTCGACCAGCAGTTCCTCAAAGGTTCCCATCCCACAGCAAGCAGGAGAGCACGGCTCTCGCTGCCAGAGTGAACACAGGGGCGGCCATGTGCCAGGGTTGGGTTGGAGCCCCTCAGTTCATCCTCAGCTTGGTGTCCCGATGATCCGTGGGGGTGACCATCTCGTTGGCATAGCCATTCTCGGAGCAGAGAGACAGCTCGTCCGTGGTCTCCACGCCGTTGTTGATCTCTGGGGAGGGTAGAAAAGGTGGTGACATCGTCACAGGGGTGCAAGTCCCAGGAGGCCCCATGGATGGGGGAAACTGAGGCACTGACCAGCCTTGCAATTCCACAACATGGGATCCATCTGATCCTACAGGGATTTCACCCTGAGTTTAGTAACACTGCACCCATTTAAAACTGATTCGGAACAGGATCTGCCTCCAAATAGGAACTCACCTCTAAATTTCAGACCCTGACAATCCTGCCACCATCAGAGGCAAAACTGGACTCCCCCCATACACATGATGCTACGTCACAGGCTGAATTAGTCACCTGTGGGAAAAGGGTGCAAAAAAACTGAACTCTAATCTCTACCCAAATGGCCATTCTGGAAAAGGGAAGACTCCTCTAAGTCACTGGTTTCACCGGAAAAAATGGGCAGCCACAAGTGTTTTAATTGTAAACACCCACCCTAAGCAAGAACATTTGTTCAGAGGCACAAAACTTTAATATATATCCCTACCGCTAAGGATATCTTATGCCTAGGACATTTCATGTCTAGAACACGTTGGGGAGGCTGAATTCTGCTGTGACCAAATGCTTTCCCTCTCTGGCTTCCCCGGATTTATACCTGCTTTTCACCACATCTAGAAGGCAGAATCAGGCCTGCATTTCACACAATAAGCTCTTTGAAGCAAGAGTTGTATTTTTGCTGTGTGTGTGCCCAGTACAATAAACCCCAATCCCTGCTGGAGATCTCTAGCCCTTAAATACAAGGAAAGAAAACGGACAACAAAGCTCAAGGGGAGATTAAATACACATTCGTTCAAATGTGAGTCTTCCAGCTTCACGTGCCAACTTTAATCTTTAAAAGTTAAATGTTTCTCTCTTTGTACACATTTCTGAGATCTTCCTTAGAGGTGGGTGAGATGTTCCAACATAAATAAATGCTGGAAGGAGCACCAGGATATCAGGAACCCCTCAATCCACAGGGCCATGGAATTCCAGGTCTACCCCAAACCCATCATTGCTATTTGTGGTGACCTATGCCATTATTTTAGTGGGTTTTATAGCTTTTGACACACTGTTGATGACTCTGAGTGGAGATGATCTGGGACGGTATGATATTTGCATGGCATAACTTGGGAAGTTGAATGCAGGATTTCTGAGCAAGTAAGCGCCCAGACCTGCACCAGCTTGGGATGGATGAGCCATAACCATATCCCACAAGTGGTACAGTGCAAGCAGGGTCAGGCCAGTCACTGTGTCCCACCAGCAGGAGATTACACCCATATCAAGACCACCTCCTCCATCAGCAGAGAGCAGGGTGACAGCTGAGGGATGGAGAAAAGGGCTCTGACCAACCAGCCCCATCCATACCTGAGAAGATCAGCTTCTCCTTCATGATCTTGACGTCCCGGCTGGACCGGCGGACTGCAGCACTGAGCATGATCTGCTCCGGGTTGTAGGTCCTTATGCTTCCTAAGCGCCACCTGCAAGACAAGAGGAGGATATTAGGGGCTGGTCTCCCCGACCACAGGAGCATCCTCAAAGCAAGTGGTCACCAACAACGTGGAGACCAACAAGTCCCAGAGACCCTCACACCTTTGATCCCTTGCACCTACGCAACCCTGCATGGTAGGAGGATGTTCAGAGATGAGCGTGTTATCTCAGAGGGGTACTGACATACAAGCAGGTCATCTTTAACCACCTTGAGCATCCTAATTCCACTAATTTCACTGAGGACTGCAGATGCCCCAAACCCCCCCTCTATCACATCAGCTATCTAGCTGCCCGAAGGAGAAAGGGCTATTTTGACTCTTAGGATTGGAAAGAGGGAGCAGAACAAGAGACAAAGCCAAGTAAAGAAATTATAACCTTTTCCTCACCGTGCTCATGCTTGTGGGAGAAAAGTTCAAATACATTTTAAGGTCTCGGACCTGAGACACAGCAAAGACACCGACATGAGCTGCTCTGCAGGCAAGTACAAGCAGTCCCAATGTAGGTAGCTGTCATATACAGTGCCCTTAAATGTATTTTCTCCCAGTGCGCTTCCCTCCCCAAATGCCAGGCCTTTACTTAAATGTTTCTACACAAACTCTCTACTTTTTAAGCCTTGATGAAACTCAGCCTTCACAAAAAGTTTCCACCACAGGAACAATATGAGGCTGATGGGAACTTGGCTCAACTTAAAATTAGCCAGACTCTTATTCTCATTACTGAATGCATGTAAAGAAAATTACTGATGCTAGTAATAAGCTATGGCAGCAAATTCAAGGGGGATTTGGCTTTTAAAGCTGTTTTTCAGCTTGAGAGCACCCCTGTAGCAGACCTTCAGCTGCAGAGCTGCTGGCATTAGGAGTGAGAGGTGGGTTGCTGCAGCAGTAGCGGAAAATAGGGCTTGGTGGGCTCAGACAAAGCAGCCATACCCAAGATCCCATTGCAAAGGGATGCTGTTTAGGCCAGGTTTTCATAGCTCACATCCCAACCATTCATCCTACCTCCTGACCACAGAGGAAGGCTTTCAAGTAAATCCCATTCTCCTTAATGGATCCAGGGATGCTATAAGGCTATTTGATGGAGAAACAGCAGGGATTTAGGGTGGCTTATGGGATTTCTGATCTTCTGGCACCATCTAGTGGCTC
Source organism: Scopus umbretta (assembly GCA_013400535.1). NCBI lineage: Eukaryota > Metazoa > Chordata > Aves > Pelecaniformes > Scopidae > Scopus > Scopus umbretta. Next base: position 3,545 of record VZTL01036271.1, read on the forward strand.
ATCCACACAATTTTTTTTTATTTATTTATGTTTTTTAAAGATGACAACCACCTTCTTTCAAATTTCTAACCCCCTACCCAGCCCCAGGAGCAGAGGATTCAAAGAACCCCACCCCTCTCCAGCCTGGGTCCACAGCATCAGCCTGACAAAGCAACGGCCACAAAAGAGGTTCTGCAATTTTTCCCAGGAAAATCTAACTGGTGTCGATTTCATGGGCTTTCCATCCCCTTCCCAAATCCCAGTGGGCAACATCACACCATCAGGCTTTGACCGGGGTATGGATGAAGGCAGATACTCTGCTACAGAGAAAAGAAGGGGTGGGATGGCAACACGGCACGACTCACAGACCCACAGACAGAAGCAACACAGATGAAGCACAAGGAGGCAAAGACATTAAAGTATATTTAAAAAAAAAAAAAAGAAAAATAAGAAAAACATTTTTAGAAGAAAAATCATGTAAGCTGAGCCACTCTGACCTGAAAGACCACCATTTTTGCCCGTAGCGCCCCATGCAGGCAGATACCACTAAGGCGAATGTAGTTGCAAGTGCATAGGATCTCAGAGGATAAGAACCTCCTTAAGCTATAATCAGGACCAAAACATATTGCTACGAGCCTCCTCTTTGCCCACAACATCAGGATTTTCAGCATTAGGGTGGGTTGCATGGCCAAAAGGCATGATGATCTCTTGCCCATAGGTCCTAGACATCCAATGGAGGGCATGGGCTATTTTGAGGCACAGACAGCCCAGTCTCAAAGGGGTGCAGGGACCAAGGGCTTTTCTCCTCCTGCCAAGAGGAATGACCACTGCTCTCTGCTCCCCATCCCGCATGGTGGCTGCGGTCAGACCCAAGGTGGTTAAAATACACACGAGCAGCCGGTGACTCCTCTCACAGGGGTGCGTTGTTCTCATTGAACAAGCTAGGAGAGGGTGACCCCATTTTTCAGGGGTACTTTGAAATACCCTCTTAGACAAGCCACCAGTACATTTGATCACAATGCAACTCCAACACCATACGAAATACTCTCTCTGCTGTGCTCAGTAGTCTTTGGGTCTCCAGAAAGCTTGTTTAAGACAAAATAGCACCTCTCCTACCCCCTTGGACTCTGTTGTGATCGGCCACGTTTAGGACAGCAGCGTGTAAAAAGGCCAGACAGACAGCAAGTAGGTCTTGTTCTGAGAGGTTGGCATCAAAGCGGACCAGACGGACACGGGGTGGGAACAGACTAAAAAATACTGGGACAACAACACAGAGACAGCATACACCAAGTTAGGGCCACGACCAGACCCTTGGGTTGGAGGGGAGGTGCTAAATGGCAGGGAAAGGGGATGGGAGAGGGGCAGGTTGGGGAGAAAATGGGGTTGATTGGTACCGAGGTGATAAGATGGAGCGAGCAAAGAGCCAAGCCAGCCGCAACCACAGAGTCCCCATCCTGAGACTGCCCTTGCCTAAAGCCTGCCCAACTCCTCCATGCCTGTCTTCTCCTTATCCACGAGCCACAGAGCAAGAGGGGGGCGAGAAAGGGAAAACACACCCAACCTCCCTGCCCCCATAGAAGGGCTCAGCCTGGCCCCATAGCCAGGTCCTGCTTTGGGGAGGTGCCGTGAGGACATAATGCCACAAGTCCGAGGTACCTCATGGAGCAGGCAATACTTGCAGGTGGCCAACCCCGGCCCCCGAGACAGCGGGCGGGCAGAGGGAGGGAGGCAGATAAGCACAGATAGGGAGTAGCCAAGTCCTCAGAAATACAACCCCATGGCACAACAGCGGAAGGAATGGAGAAAGTAACACGTGAACTCTTTGGTCCGAGTACGGACGAGGTGAAGGCTTTACTGCAGAAAAGTGACAGCGCTTCCCTCCGAGGGGAGGGGAACGACTGGCGAGAAAACAGCCAATACGAGGCGAAATCTGGGTTTCCAATGGATGGCACTTCAAATCCAACATCCCAGGCTCATTCCCTTCCTGGGTGCAATGCTGTTTTTTTTCACACTGCATTTCCAGTTTCACAGTGGCATAACTGGGAAGAGACTCCTGGAAGATCCCAAGCTCTGAGTGCAGCGATTAGTGCCAAACTTTCTACCTATTAGCCTTATTACTTCATTCCAAGGACTAGAGAAGCACTACTTTATATAATTGAACAGGTTACATTATTTTGTTTAGAACTGGCCAATTTGGAAGAGGTTGGTCTTGGAAGTCTCTGGTAAATGCAGGAAGGAAGGCGATATTTACATGGGATTATTTCCATAGCGAAAGCATTACATCCACTGGGAATTTCCCAATTACAACACACTGCAGGACCTCAGAATAGGGCTGTTTTAAAAGGCAGCAACTCGGATCATTGCGACAGAAGGTCAGATTGCTTTCAAAACATCCACTGGCTTCAGCATCAGGCTCCCGTAGTGCTCATGGCAATGGACTATGCAATGTTCAGACCCTTATGGTCCCCCTGTGAAGCCAGATGTTTGAAAGCATTGTGGAAAAACTGCATCCTGCCCTGTCCATCTGCAGTGAAGCCATAGCAGAGAGGGAAAAAGAAAGAGAGAAAGGAAGGTTGAATGAAAAAGAGAAAGAGGAGGAAAGCACCAGAATTACCTGATCATGTGATAGCTGTGAGATGCCAGAATGCAGCAGAGAGAGAAAGAGGAGGAACATGCACAACAGTCAGAGCAGTAAGAAAATAAACAAGGCAAAGAGGCAAAAAAAGATCGGTTAGAAGTCATCACAGTTGGTATTTCCCATCCGGAGAGGCTGCCACGATCCTGTCACCAGGGTTGAAGCAGAACAGCAGGAGCAATCCCTACCCATGGCTACAGAGGAGAAACAAGCCATGCATAGGAGAGAGGACGAGCACATCGAAGCAGTGGCTCTGTTCCCACCCACCCCCTCATCCTTGCATGAAGGAAGCAGCTCTGTTTTGCCCCAAAAAAGGACTTGGATTAAAAAAAAACAAACAAACAAAAAAACACAACCACAAACCACACCACCAAAAAAACAACCACAACACTGAAGATCAATTATCAAGCCCCATTTCCCGGAGCTGAATCACATCAGCAGGTAGTAGTTGGGCAATTCTACTGCAATTTTGTTTTGATATCAACGCTGCTACCAATTCTTTCATGTGGTGGAGAAACTGAAATGGCAGGGAAATGGGTCTCTCTTGCACAGGGCTCTTGGAAGAGCAAGCCCTTTGCTGCAGAAAGTCCAGCTTCTGGTGCTAGAGTTTCTCCTTCTTCCTTCTGCTGACTTGGGGTTGAGTAGTCCCAAGGGAGAAACCCAAAAGATGACATTTGGCCCTGCTATGATGGACCCCATGTGGCCAGACCCCTCGGAGCAACTGCCTTTCTACATCAGGTCCAGAGGCTGAGCAGGGAGCTCAGTGCTCCAGGTTGATGGACCCTGTGGGAAAAGCTGATGGCAGTTTCCAGTTCTTCTCACCTGTACTGCATTTACACTGAGGGGGGGAAGAGAAATCCTGCAACAATGCTTTCTTTCTTTCCTTACCCTGCTTCCTCTTGCCCTACTCCATCAAACCTCTTCCAAACTGGAAGAAATTCATCTGTGGTGCAGAGAGAAAGAGCCCAGCTATTGCAAAGTCCACATAGCTGCGACATCTCCCTCTCTCCAGGCATGCATCATTTAATTCTGCTCTGGGACCTTTAGTTCCCATTCAGCAGGTTGAATCAGTTTAATTTCTTCAGCTGTGGTCTCCTGGGTCTGATTCAGGAAAGCCTTCTAGAACTGACTTTGGGAGATGATGCAAAAAACTGCAAATATCTCATCAACTTGGCCTTCAAATTCTGCTCTTCAGAGAGGTCAGTCCCTGCCTCCAGACTCCTCTGTGCATTTCTGTATCTGACAGAGACATACCGGGTCTAACACGCAGGAACATCTCTTATTAAACCAACTGACAAATTTGAGGGAGTGGAGGAAGCTTCCAGAAAATGCCCTTCTGGAGGAAAGGTTTTATTGGCCACAGTTCAGATCACAAGACTCCTTAGAAAAATTTTAATCTCATCTTGGTCAGTGGTTTCATTAACTGTTGGGAAATCTAATCTGAGAGGAGAATTTTGAATCTGCTACTCGCTCCGTTATCCCATGCTGGAATTGGGCACCCGCTGGGCACAGGTCTACCAGCGTGGGACTGTGCAAGTCCTGAGTTTAGACACAATTATAAACAGGACCAACATGTGGCCTGAAGTCAAATCCATAGTGGGTGCTGGCGAGAGGAATCACCTACTGTAACAAGGCAAAAATACCCAGGTAATTATGCACCCAGGGGAAGGAAAGAGATTGCTGCAAGCAGATGATCTGGGACAACGCGACAACAAAATCACTAGGCTCATGAGGCTGAAGCAAATTAAACTGCTGCTCCTAACGTGAAGGCATTTTGGATATGAAGAAGGAAGGAAAACATAGGTCCCCTGATGTCTCTAGGACAGTCGTTTGTGCATGCCAAAGCAGATGATATTAGAGAGCCAGGGGAAGAGGGGATGCAATTTCAGAATGACACGTTTTCCCAGGAGAAGGCTGCTGCTTTTTGCTGGAGGGAGCGCATCCCTCTCTGAGCTCATGCTTTTTTCCCAGAGAGGGTTATTACGCTGTCACCACTGACAGCTCAAATGCCTCCTAGAAGAAAAGACATATCACCAGGAGGACACCATGGTTTCCTCCAGTACAATCAAGAGGAGGGTAAAAGCTTGGCCAACTCTGCCGTTAGGAAGTTGATTTACCTCCTCATGATTTTTCAGCATCTTAACTTGCTCCACTCCTACGTTTTATGCTCCACATCTGTTTTCAGGGACCCTGGCTAACAGAGAGGCTTCTGCCATGCCCTCGCCAAATCCTTGCTCTCCCTTTTCTTTGGAAAATGGAGAGACTTTCTCTATGCATCAAACTAAGCAACTGATTTCATTTGCTACATCATAATATTTCTATTTCTTCATCCAAATGGAAACGAACTGATTTAAGAAAACTATAACATGTTCTTTTTCAAGACTATAATGGTGGAATCTCAAAACATGTCCTCTCTTCCTTTAAAGCATTTTAATCTCTTTCTCAATATCCATTTCCCTGGAGCATTTACAGTTTCTCTCCCACGTGCATTTATAAGCAGAGCAAGGCATCTATTGCTACTACTTTGAGATCTCTCATTCTTCTTAAAAAGTAGCGACTACATCCAAGTTAATGTCACATCTCAGAACTGGAATTATTGCTTTCAGTCTTTGTAGGGATTTTTCATAAACAGTTTCCCTGCTATTGCAATCCAAGTGCCTGAGGAGCGTGGTGCTCCTCTCTCCCACCTCCACCCCACACTCTGAAAAAAACCACGCACCACAAATACATGAGAGTCAAGCTGTAACAACGCTACTTACTTCTGGAATATAAAAACTCCTACAATTATGATAAATGAAATGAGATCAGATGTGATCCAGATTAGGTGGTACTCATCGGGAGGCTGGAAGAGAAAAAAAAAACAACAAACAAACAGAAGCAGACCATAAACCTTCTGGTTTGTACGATCACAGAGAGACCACAAATTGCTAAAGTTGCCACCAGGGCAGAAAGAAAAGCACAGGGCTTCAGGGGTCGCACATAAATCACAATGTTTATGACATTTCTAATGCTAGCCTGTCATCCAAAATGACGTTATCAGGAAAAACTGCGAACAGGAACAATTTTAAACTCTCTCTCCTTTCACGTGCTGACATTTTCTCAGAGCTTTGTGGGCTGAAAGTTTCCTAACTCAGCTGTACCTCGAGGTGAGGGTAAGGCACTGTTTGGAAATCCAAGTCTGTGGGAAAACACAGAAATATATACACATTGCACGAGACATGCAGGGTCTGTTTTGAGAGCTACCGTTGGTTGTTCTGCACAGGCCCCATGCTATAAGCATATACTTCTCAGTTTCTGTCCTTTAAAGCCCTGGTAGCTCTGGTTTCATTCACCAGTCTAAGCAGTTGTGGTCATCACACCAGGTAAACCCATCATCTGAACGCAGCACAGAGCGCACTACTTCACGTTGATTTTTATGCTGCCCAGGAAAGAGCAGCACTAGTAAAGACAAGAAAATAAAGTGATAATAATAATCAACTCCTGATGATGCTCAGAAGGCACGTACCCAGGACAGCCACCAGTGATGCTAAATTAATTTCTCCTATCCCAAACCTGGACTAGACCCAACCAGGAAAAGGTTGCTGATTTCATACCAGACAGATCCATTACAACCACCATCGTTCATGCACACAAATAATATTTCATTAGAGAAATAATGCATAAAGATGAGTTCATGCAATGGTAGTGTGGCATGGATAAAACCAGTTAGGAGCCATCAACTCTGCTACCTCTGTCTCCCAGCAGAGAGCAACTTGTTTTTCTGTCCACTGAATCTTTGTGTTTCTCAATTTATCCTGGGAAAGCGTACCATAGAATTAGCAGGGCAATGCTTTAATTAGCCAGTGCTTCTGATGGAGACTTAATCCTTGTATTTTCCAGCTTAATTACAGAAGGGTGACATTTAACGTTACAGTTACTGCATCAATTAAGACCAACAGACACAAAATTGATGTTTCCCATTTTCTTGGCAGGAGAGTGCCATCATAACTATTTTGAATGAAAACTCAAGAGTCTAAGTTAGAACAAAATCTAACACATCTAAATCTTTCATTTATGCAACTGTTGGTATTTCACAACTGAAGAACCCAAATAGCAGGTTTTCTGTGGGGCAAAAGTTGCATTTCCTACAATATACCCCAAGCTACAGTAGGCAAACACAGCTTTCTTGGAAAACTCCAGCACCTGATTACAGGTATTATATATTTTTTTCAAAGTCCTGCAGAAAGCTCAACGCTAGAAATTTTTGGTACCAAATCAAGGTTTTATGAGTGACAAAAATGGAATTCCAAGGTGATCAAAAGGGGAAAACTGGAATTTTTCAAAGACATGCACCCCCCACACACATGGTTATTCGGAGTGCCCAGTGAGCAGGTGCCTCCTCAGCCCTGTAGAGCAGGGAGCATGGGTCAGCAAACAGCTACTGCGGAGACAACTTGTTGTCCTGCTACGTCCGCACCGAGACCACCTCAGGAATTTGCTGTCTTTCACCTCCAGTTCCCCTTTTTTAGGCAGAGCTGTTTCAGAAGGATTACTTTGGGGTTTTTTTGTTGTGGTTTGGTTTTGTTTTGTTGCTTTTTTTTTGTGTCTGTTTTTTTTTTTTTAATAAGTTTTACCCAAAATGAGTCCTACTCCTGAAATCCTCACATCTGCAGCCCATCGAACCCTTCATCAATTCAGTGTAACTGGGCAGAGAGCAACTCAAACCCTGACTCTGGGGGAGACTCCCAAAATTGCAGAGAAGGGTCTCACACTGGGCACCTGCCCTAAGGACATCAAGTTAGGGGCTGAACCCCAGCTCAAGCTTTTCAAAACCCTTTGCTATGCCACGTCTGATGGCCTCTGTTCTTACCAGCAGCTTTCCATCAAGAGCAGAGAGAGACTGACACTTTTTCTTCTTTGTTTTTGCTTTTATTTAACTGAAACACAAGTTAAATGCATTTTTGCAATTGCAAATGGTCCCTGGGTGAATGGAACAGAACAGATTTGCACTGTTTGGCTGGCAATAAAGCCCAATGAAGCCCCACGAGGGCACTGGGCAGTCAAAGCCTGGCAGAAAAACCCCACAACATTTCGCTCCAGCTCCTGAACCATGTTCCAGGTGGTGGAGGGGGCTCAGATGGCAAAGCTGGTTAGATTACATCACCCAGGCATGTCAATCTGCAGGAAATCAAGGGATTTTTATGCTGCCGGTGATGTAAGAGTGTGCACTCCCAGCAGAGTTGGAAATCCAGCAGATGGGACAGCCCTCGGGGGAGGGCTCCGAGTATCAGGTGCTTTTCATCGCTGGCAAAGGGGCTTTTGGAGTAAAAGGCTGCCAGTGACGTGCACACAACTCCTGCCAGCTGTAGTGGAGGACAGATGTTTGCAGCAGCACAATTCAGACCATGATCATCTCTTCTTCCAACAGATTCAGCCTTTATAAAACCTTTCAATTCTCCAGCTTCTACGTGCACCAGTGTGAATTTGTGTAGTCAGACACAAGCAGTAGGTTAAGCTAAGACTAAGGACACTGTGCATGTTCATCCATCTAGGCAGTAGCCTCGAGGTCCTACCTCCAACTAAAGATGCAGATAACTCATTAATGTTAAATTCTCCCCGTGCTCATCTTATTTTCCCCTTTCCCAAGCAGATCTGCCAGAGCAGCAGGTAAAACAGCTGCCTCCCGTCCTACCCCTGACAGGATCTGTCATCAGAAAAGAGCCCCTCCATCACATGCACTTACACTTCCGCAGCCGAGCTCTTGTTTTGGGAATACTTTGATGCAACTGTTTCGTCATTCTCCCTCCACTCCAACATGAGTGTTCCTGTTGGTCTCAGAGACCCAACGTGCTAGCGGAGTTTTCAGAGAGTTTACCAGCTAACACAATGGGTAAGGGGGCTACCTTTGGTCTCTGCTCCTTGTCTGGCAATGGCGTAGCCAGAGGTAACACTTGTCCTCATTTGGTATTAAAGACAGGCAAAAAGCTGGTTTTGAAGCCTGCCTGAAACACAGAAGCCAGCTTTGCTGGTCCATGTGTGTGCCTGCTTTGCCTGCAACTCTAAGAGCTGTTCAGCAGGTCTGGAAAGGTGTTTTTCCATCAGAGGAAAACGGAAAAATCATGTGGATTAAGTGGTGCATGCAACACAATCTCCAAGGCTCCCAAACCCTGTAACGGGGAGAGACAAAGCCAACTGAAGGAAGGGATCATGCAAGAGGAGCATCAATCTGTTACCATCTCAGGGCTCAGGCATACAAAGGGTGAAAACCCTCAAGCCCAATAGCATGTTGAACCCAACCAAACCTTCCTGGAGAAAGCCACTAGACATCTGGCTGCAGTGGTCAACGGCCACCTCTGCACCCCTCCACTGCATCCCTTCCTTCCAGGGGTTCACAGAAGCTTCCCAGGCATTGTGCTTACCATTAGCCAGATGGGAAAAGGCACCTTGCGAAGGACGTGGGAGCTGTCGGAGGTGACCGACTGCACGCCGGCACACCACAGGATGGAGTATAGCCAGGGCTCATTCACAGTGTAGAGATTGACGCTCAGGTTTGCCATGGCATAGTCCCTGCCCGGAGAGAGACAGGGTGAGATGCAAGTCCCCCAGCAAACCTCAGACCCTCATCTCCAAGAGGAGAGCTCTTGCCATCAGCCACCGCTGTAATCATGGATAGATTTATTGGGTTTGAAGTGCTTGAAATAGTTTTTGTAACAGGGCACGGTGACTTCATAAGCAACCCAAGGGCATTGCAATCAAATGGTTTGAACTTGAAAGCTTTCTTCGCCTCTTGGATGCTATCTGAACCAGGCCACAGCCCATCTCAGATACTTCCTCATGAAATGACGGGCACATCATGTTTTTCTAACCACCACCTCATCATGTTGATGTAAAATTAACATCTAGCTCAGATGCCTGTAACACTTCATCGGCAATTTACTTAATTAAAAACTGACAGACTGCATTTCCGACATCGATTCCTGTAACTCCCAATGCCCTTGTTTTGGGGACGGTCGCAGAGTTACAGCTTCCAGTCTCCTGAGGTTATTTTCCAAGAAGTTAAAACCACAAGCTGGAGCACAGGAGCTGTCAGCAGCAAACCAAGCACTGATAGTAGACTCCCCGTACCCATCCAATTTGCATAAATTGCTCTGTTTCCTTATCTACGAAGCAGAAGCACCACTAATCTCCCCTGCATGGGCAGCACAGAGATTAATCCTTGCAATTCAATAGCAGCAAAGCGCTTTGAGGTGGAAGGCCAATGTACAAGATGGGGACATCTCAAAGCTCACAGCATGATCAAGCTGCTCCAAAGGCTACAGGATTCTCAAGGGCAGAGATGGTCACAGCAATGTTACATCCAGATGCTGGTTTTGGGGGGGCCTGAGGAAAATGCATTATACCAGGGCTTGTTGCGCCTGCTCTGGCTCATGCTGCAGGACTGCAGCAACATTTGACTGGGCACCACAAGGCCTTCAGGGTTCAAGAAACACTCAGGTGGCAGGTCTGATTTTGGAGACAGCTAAGGTGGGATTGATGAGAGATTGAGGCTGATGAGCTGGGATAGATGAGAGCATCAGCATATGGTCCTCTCCATGAGACAGAGCAAATGGGTAGGGGAAAAACAGGCAGGAATTATCCTGCAGGTAAAGCACAGGCTTGGTTTTTGGAGGGAGCAACTAGACGAATTGCTAGCAACCAGAGAAAGACACCACTGGATTGCGCTAAATAGGACCACGCTCTCAAACAGCTGCAGGCTCAGCTCTTCTCCTCTTCCAGCCCAAACATACAGTGAGACAGCTCCTTTGAAGATATTTTTCTCTGCAAACCTGTTTCATTTTCAAGGATTTCTTCGGGGGAAAAAATTAAACGCTAAAGAATAGAAAAGCTCTACTAGAGACAATCTGCCCTTTCCAAGAAGAGGGCAAAGCCGGGAGCTAACACGCTGCACGGTTCAAATGCAGGCTCGGGCAGAAGGAGAGGAACCCCACGCTGCCAATCTCTTTAAAGAGGAGACCTGACCAGCCTAAATAGCTGACAAAGGACAATAATGAATCAGGTGAATTCTCTGCAAAGAGAAATTTCTGAAAGCATATCCAGACTTTGGACTAATCAAAATTCTGTGGTAGCAACTCTGGAGCAGACGAACAGAAGCAAAGGGCAGCTGCTAATGAGGATGAAACAGCACTTGGAGGTACTCGGTGTGAAAAGCCTTCACTTTTTCCAGAGCTGACAGTGTAATGAGAATCAGCCGATTCATATATTTGTAATTTGAAAAGGATCATCATATACTGAATTAGCATGTAGAGTTATTACAGTCAGCTGTGCGCTCCTGGGAACAGCCTGGATTCTGGGTGATGGGTAGGGACAAGCTGGCACAGCTCAAGCTCTCAAGAGCAAGTCCATCTGAAAAGATCACTCTGTGCAGATAAGACAGCCTGGGGCGATCAGAAAAGGTGCTGCCAGGGACGCACACAGGGCATGAGGTTAGCAAGGATGCACAGAGCTGTGGACACCTGCCATGGAGCACATGGGCTATCAGGCGGTGTCCACACAGAAGGCTGTACCTGACATCCTCGTTCGTGACCTTGGTGTAACGCAGGTTGAGCTTCACAATGCCCTTCTCCCTCATGTGCTCTGCATCCAGTTTGAGGCCAGAAGTCTGCTGGAAACCTGGCGCAATCTGTCTGACCAGCTGCCTCTCCGTGTCCGGCAGCCACATCACCTGCGGAGGGAGCGAGACAGAGGACAGCTATGGCAAAGACTGTTCGCAAAGCTGGTGACACAAGACAGCCAGTTTACACCAAGCCAGAAGCAAAATCACATGAGAGACTGCCTCGTTTGTCACACAAATTGTCTAGGAGACACTTACAGCCTCCCATGTCTCTATTCAAATGCATTTGAATACAGCCCTCTGGGCTGTAACGCACAGAATCTTAGAGGTGAAAAGAGTCGAGCTACAAAGGGATCAGGCTCATGAGAAGGGACATGGCGGACCCTTGAAAACCTGTCCTCCCTGCCCAGTTCAGGGCACAGAGAGAACTGAGGACATAAAATTGACAGCGCAGACAGGACACACAGGAGAAGCCTCCCATGATCCCACGGCTGAGACTAGTTTTAATCACCCTCTTTTATCAGGGCTACATCTACTCCAACCCAGGGCAAGGATTTCCTTAAGTTCATACCATGCTTTAAAAGCGTGTCAAATTAATTACTGTTAACATGCTCAGCTGCCAGATGTAACGTGCATGCAGGAACCAAGCTGGGCAGTTTTATGGCTTGTGGCATGCAGAGGCTGGGCCCAACCAGATGATCTCAGCAGTACCACTGGACATTGCATTGCTTTAACCCACGTTTAATAACTCGGTGACACTCGTCCGCCAAAGCATCAGAGCAGCACAGCTGCAGCCATATGAATTTTCACTGCATCACCATAAAACCTGGGTGAGAAATATCATTTTACAACCCCACATCTATGTTTTGCCTATTTCTCTCCTGCTCTCCATTCCAACATCCAAGGAGAAGACAGCATGGTCCTCCTTTGGACCTACCTTCGCATCTAGCCAACCTGGCAAAGCCTTGCCTATAACACTGTCACTGCAGCCACATAGTTAATTGGAATTTGGGTGGCAGTGTCAGTCATTAGAAAGACAGATGGAAGTTAAAAATACTCTGTTCCCTCCCGGGCCCATCACTGCACAAGTCAGTGCTGAACTTGGCTGTGCATGTAGATGCACCTAATTGGCACAGATGAAATATCTGAGCTGCGAGTCATGTAGTCATTCCACTTGCCAGCCTCACTACACTATTTTCAACCAGTCCACATTCAAGGGAGAGCACGGGACAAGTGAAAGGACCAGATTTCCTTCCCTAGCCAGGTTAAGAAGAGAAGTTTTCCAAGGGACACCCAGAGTCCCCAGGTCTGGCCACCCTTCTGACACATGGGAAGTGGTGCTCTCCCTCCAGAAGAGATCACTGCATCAGAGGTAGCTCCTGATGGGCTGAGTGAAGCTCTATACCTTGTGGTCAGAGAGGACACAGTTAACAAGGCTGGTTGGGCTCTGCGTGCAACTGCTCAGAGCAGGAAATTAAAATGTTTGTCATAACCCAGCAAGGACAATTCTGGGGAAGAAATGAAAGTTTGGAAGAGATCGCTGTAGATACATAGACCTTCTTTTGCTGAAAATCCCTCAGGCTCCAGGATACCCATTCCTTGTCCAAGCAGAAGCTGACTCTAGGCTTGAAACAGTTGCTCAGCCCAGGGAGAAGGATTATTGTATCGGATTTGTGCGGCAAGGTTTTGGTAGCAGGGGGACTACAGGGGTGGCTTCTGTGAGAAGCTGCTAGAAGCTTCCCCTGTGTCCAACAGAGTCAATGCCAGCTGGCTCCAAGACAGACCCACTGGTGGCCAAGGCCGAGCCCAACAGTGACGGTGGCAGCACCTCTGGGATAACCTATTTAAGAAGGGGAAAAATTCCTGCATAATGGCAATTCCAGCTGGAGAGAGGAGTGAGAATATGTGAGAGGAACAACTCGTCAGACACCAAGGTCAGTGAAGAAAGAGGGGAAGGAGATGCTCCAGGTGCCAGAGCAGATTGCCCTGCAGCCCATGGGGAAGCCCATGGTGAGGCAGGCTGTCCCCCTGCAGCCCATGGAGGTCCACAGTGGAGCAGATCTCCACCTGCAGCCCATGGAGGTCCACGGTGGAGCAGATCTCCACCTNATTTAAAGCCAAGGAGTTAGAGGGAGAGGAAGGGCTCCCTGCTTCTCGCAACTGGCCTCCAGGTCTCAGCCACTTCTCTCATGCCCAGGGCTCGTATTGAATCACTTGGTGGGAAGAGACCTCAGGAGATCTCTGTGGCAACACAAACCAAGGCCAGCACTGACTTCAGACCAGGTTGCTTGGGACTTTGTCTAGTTGGATCTTAAAAAGCTTCAAGGATGGAGATCCCTCAGTCTTTGCAGGCCTGTCTCAACACTTGCCTGCCCTCACAGGGAAAACTAGTTTCCTCATATCCAGAAGGAACCTTTCCTGTTTCAATTTATGACCACCGTCTCCCATCCTCCTGACATGCAGCTCGGTGAAGAGCTTTGGTCCAACTTCTCAACAGCCTCCTTGTTGGTACTAGGGAGACCTAAGAGCAGGTCTCCAAAATCTTTCCTTTTCCAGGATGAAGAGACTCAGTTCCCTCAGCCCCTCGTTACATGTTCAGCCTCCTGACCAATTTGGTGGCCTCTGCAGGACTTGCCCTGGTTTATCAACATCTGTCTTGCACTGGTGAGCCCCACACTGAACACGTGATTGCTGAGTAGGGGAATAACCACTTTCCTCCATTTACTGGCTACACTACCATGAGTGCAGTCCGAGAGGCTACCAAGCCTCTGGGACCACTATCTTGGAGGCACAGTCCTCCCCAGCACGACTGTACATGAAATGGCATTTCAAATCAAGTGTTCAGATGGATCAAGTGAGACACTCAAGGATTCAGGGAGCCCCTAAAGAGGGCAATTTTGGAAACATCACCAACCCCACAGAACTCACAGCCTGTTGCTGAATTCCTGATGCCAGGATGGTTTCCAGGGTGATGTTGATGTAAGTGCTGTAGTAAGGATGAGCTGGTGGCAGGTCCTGGAAGTTCAAGATGAGCGATGTGTTGTCCTTAATCACCTCTAGCATATCTTCCAGCTTGCAGACTGACTGGTTGGCAGCTTCCAAGTAGTCAGACCTTGAGAGAGACCTGGCCGTCCAGAAAGGGTCGTTCTGAAAGTAAAGCACATCCCGGCATTAGTGCCACACAGCCCAGACTCCTCCAATACAGGTGAAGACCCTTTCCTATCCCACCTTGGCAACTGCTGACAGCTACACTTGATGACCATATTGCAGCTTGCTGAAGGTCCATGCCTCAGTTTTCTTTCCCAAGGGGAGGTCACTAAAAGCAAGGTGAGCTGAGCAGGTCACCCCATTTTCAGGGGGACAGCAGAGCTATAAGGCAGCAATGTTATTTTCCAAAGTAGTAAGCTAAAAATGTACTTTCTCACACTATGTACATGATCACCAAGGATTCTTCAGAATCCAAAGATAAAAAAGACCAGCTATTACACAACTAAGAGTGATCAGACAGCAGCTATGGACTTTTGGAAGAGATGGCTTGTGACTTAAGGACATTCATGAATGACTCTGCTTCAAAGCTCATCCCAAAAAGCAGCCTTCCAGCTGCTATTTTCGCCCTTCTCATCTGGAAAGCAGCGGTTTGCCCTGTGTTCCCACTCCCACATCTTCAGGCCAACCAAGTTTCTGTGCAGCAGTACATGGAGCTGTAATGCATAGAGATCCTCATCACACACCTCCAGACCAGCTCAGATCAGAACGGCAGTGAAGCTATGGTGGTTTCACACTTCTACCAAGCAAGCACCCAGAGAGATCCAAGCAGGCATGTGAAAGTGAAGTTGAGCTTACATCACGGCAGTGATGCCTCAGCAAGCCACATTCAAGCTTGCATGAGTGTGCCAGAGTGCTTGCAGCCCTCCTTCCAGACCACAGCTAATGCTAAGAAGGTTATGGTCAGTGGCCAGAGAGCAACTTGGCAAAAAGAAATCCCACCTGCAACCTGGCTGCACACTGAAGGATAGGTCAAGCCCATCCCACATCAATTCTTCCTCCCCTGGACTTTGAAGGCTGAATTTCTTGCTTTTTCTTTGTAAAGGCAATTGTCTCCAAAAGTAAATTACAGAAAAAGGAACAGCATATAACAAGCTGTCTTTGCTGTTCTCTTTATAATCACATTCCCCCCTCCTGGGGGTCTTGAAGTTCTTTGTGGTGTCAACCAGGCATTAAGACCCCTTCTTCCAGGTGGTGGAAGAGGCACAGAAGGACAATGTGTCTTTTAGACCAAGTCTAAGCTTAGTAGAACACAGAACTAATTGTGGTTTGTGGATTCTTAGTCCAGCTGCACTTCAGACCCCTCCACAGAGGAGACTGATCTACACCTCTCCACCTCAAAGAGGGTTTAGGCATGAGCTTTCATCCCATGGCCACAGCTCCAGGACACCCTCTCCATGGCTGTACAAACCTGTAGGAACCACTCTCCAGCATTGAGCTTTTCCAGGTCGGTCCAGTTGAACATGGAGGAGTGCTCGTACGCCCGCTCTGGAAACACTTCCTCCACATTTGTTGTTCTCCTGAGTGTCTTGTCATGCATCAGAAACGGCACTCCATCATAGCTGCAAAGAGAGTCATAGGCCCCATTACAGGTGGATGTGCACAACCACGTACAGAGTACTAAATGCCCGTTCCCACTCCAGCCTCTCTCATGGCTTCACACCAAAATCATCCTGAAGATCTCAACCAGCTTAACACATCCCCAGCACCCCCAAGACCAGCTGAAATGAGATGCACCCAGAGGAAAAAAGTCTCTTAGATACCCGCTAGATGTTTGCAGTCATTCAAATGCTGGCATAACCCTATCCATCCCTCCCTCCCTCCTCACCACTCTACTACCCCCTCAAAAATTTCTCAAGTGCCAAACTCAGGTAGCTTGGATGAGAACAGCCACCCTGAATGCTCACGCTAACTACAGGTTTCTGCAACGCCTGTAGCTCCCAATAACACCAGAGGTTTTCCATACCCTATATGCACTGACACACACACAAACTATTCTCAAATTGCTAATAGATGATGAGTAAGACTTTCAAAGGCGCTCAGACTATATGGGTACTAAACGTTCACAGGCTTTCAGCAAGATGCAAGGGCTCCAAACTACCAAAATTGATCTGAAATTGCCTTTTCCAATTGAAAACTGGTTTCAGGAAACAGCTCCCCTCACATGAGTTAAGTTCACTCATCTTAAAGAAAACCCGCCTCTGAGGTGAAACTAAATAGCCAAATGCATGCCCTGTGGTTTTAAAGCCACCTAGATGTTATGGAACAATGGTTCTAAAAAGCTGAAAAGCTCTTTAAACTTTCTTCCAGCCCAGCTTTCTGTGACTGGACCAGTGGTAACGCCACACAGGGCAATGACAGTTTCTATCAAGGGCAGAGGGACAGTCGTCTGCACTCAGAAATCAAGGATAAACCCAGCACAGCCAGCCTGATTATAATGACATTTTCCAAATCAAGGAGTCCATCTTCATAATAGGAGACTCCCATAAAGTTGGGAAAGGAGATAGCGTTAAAATACAAACCCCATTTGAATTAGGAGACAACCTAGAGCACTCACTCCCGGAGCTAGAGGGAAAACAAAAACCAATTTTAGATGATGGAGCAAATGCTGCCTCAGCTCTACCATTGCCTGCAGAAGTCCCTTATCACAAAGGTCACTGGCATCTTTATTTGCTATTTGTAGTGAGCGCTGTGCCAACTACTTCCCCCCCAACTCAAAGCAACACGCTGACACAGCAATACCATGCTCAGCAGCACATCAGGCTGCTGCAATCAGAAAGGGTTTTAATAAATACAGTTAAAAAAAAAAGAAAGAAAATATGCTAAGCAACTGCAGAATTAAGAGTGTGGAGTGTTTAAGGGAGATAGGAGCTCAAGTCTTAACATCTCATAGCAGAGCATCAGATACTGCTAAGCCTTAACCACAGTGCAGAAATCCTAT
Organism: Scopus umbretta; assembly: GCA_013400535.1. Taxonomy (NCBI): domain Eukaryota; kingdom Metazoa; phylum Chordata; class Aves; order Pelecaniformes; family Scopidae; genus Scopus; species Scopus umbretta. The sequence goes on from VZTL01036271.1 coordinate 20,735, forward strand.
GGGGCACTTAACATTCGCTCCCTCCTGTCTAATCCTTCCCCTTACGGAGTCACTCAGCCCTACCCAAGACTAACCACAACGCATTAGCAGGCACAGGTTTGAGAAAAATAATTCAGAGACAGAAAGCAGTGCTTTAGAAGAAGAGATGTGGGAGGAGGTAGAAAATGAGAGAGGACCACACAGTGATACTACGCTCCTGCTGCTTGAAGCAAAGTTGGCTTTATAACTAGTGCTGGCTTTATACCCAGGGCCACCCAGTTTGGGGTGTGTAATGAGTAGGGAGCAGGATGCGATAGGTCTGCGTGTATGTCCAAGCACCCCACCCATGGCTGATACATGCCTAGAAGAACATGGAACCATCCCAGGTGGAGTGGACCCATCCAGCCACAGGCAGAACACCTTTCAAAGAGATAATAAGGACAGCGACGGGTGCTGTGCTGCAAACCCTTCCCAAAGTTGCTGCCACCTGTACTGATAGCTCACTTTTTGGTCTGAAGGTCACTGGAGTCCTCTTTTTATAGACTTGGCTGTCCTAGAGAGAGCCTCAGATAACTGGGCCAGTCAAGGGCATCATTCAAGCTATGGGATGCTTGGAGTGCTCCTCTGGGATGGCTGATGAGTGGCAACATGGAAAGCTCTTGGAGCTTTTCCAGTTCTTCTCCTCCTCCTCCCAGAAGACCACCTTTCTCCTTTGTCAATGTTAAGGGAAGCAACTGATTCAGCCACCTCATGAGCCAGGTGCTTATTTGGTGAGTTTGAACAGCCACATTGTTGTCCCTTCACAACAGCCAATGAACTAATTTTTGAAAAGAGAATTGTATCGCAAACATCCCAATTCATACTTCATCCTTCCACAATGACCTTCCACTCCCTAGGGGGAAGAAATTCCTTTAGTTTTTGTATCATTTGCTCTCAAACAATTACGGAAAGAAGAAAAAGCACCCTAACAATTAAACTGCATCAACCTTTCCATCAACACCAAACTCCAAAGTAGTCAGGGAAAAAGAAAATATCACCTTTGAGTCTTTCTTGTATTTATAATTGGAACTGAGACAAACTGAGGGATCACCAAAATAAGGCATTACTGTTCCCTTCATGTCACTTCTGCCCTCTTGCACATCTATGTAATGCATGTAAAAAACATAATTCTGAAAAGGAACAAGAATATTAAAGAATTATCAAACTCCTGGAACAAAGCACGATTCTTGAAATAACCCCCTCTAAATCAGCCTTGTCAATTCAGCTCAACATTTGCCTGCAAGGAACAGTCAACTGTATCACCAAGTTCCTCCTTCCCCCAGCATTAGCGACAAGCATGGGAGGGGAGGACGAGAAAGGGCTTACTCCTGGGCTGCTAAATTCTTGTGACAGTTTTGCAAGGCTGGTAAAAACCCTTCTGAAGACTTGCAGTGCAAGGAAGTCAGTTTGGGACCTCTGCTCTCTCTGCACACGGCCCATCCCAGCAGAAGTCGCATTTAAGCAGTTCTGTCTCTTCCCAAGACCAGCTGACTTCAAGCCAGCCTGGAAACCAGGTGCTGTGCTTCACTGCAGTTAAAGCAATCTCTAGGATAAACTACTGTCTTCCTGCAAATGAAGACTAGTTCCATGACAAAACAACCCAGGTTCCCCCACCTAGACAACTTCAGCTTTAATCATCATCTCAGTGAAACAATTAGTAGCATTTGTGGATGACACATGGAGACAGCTAGGAGTTACCAGATACATTCACCCTGAAAGCCCTTTTTAGTGGGACAAAGCGGTAACAACCAGACATGCACCACATAGGAAAGACTCACCAGCATGGTTTGGGCCATCCACAAAGTCTCAGACCAACCAGCACACTGACTTACCTCAGTACGACATCAGCTTGGACACCATATATCTTCTGCTCCACTGCCTTCTGGAAGGACATCAGGGTGTTTTCTGGTGCCAGCTATGGGGGGGAAAAAAAAGGAGCAATGAGAGATTAGTAGTAAGTGGAAAAGTTGATGAAGCAGCGCCAGTGAGGATGCTGGGAGGAAGGTTGAGAGATTAGGGAGCCAAACCAATCCTGGTTTGCAGATTACGTAGTGGCCAGTTACACTGGAGTACCAGCATCCCCCAGAGAGAATTGCATCTTGCTGAAGTCTGAAGATCACCAACATGTTTGGCTCCACTGATGGTCTCTCACACACAGGGCAGAGTTCAATGCAGAGTTTTCATGACCTGCAACACCAGAAACCTAGCTAGCTCGAGGTCTGGTGCAAAATTAGTGCACAAGAGATTTGCTCACCAGTGTGGTCCCCCAAACAGTGGCTTGGTGGAGATCCCTAGAAAGTGATCATTAATGTGATGCCAATTCTCTATCCACAGATTATATCTAGAGCTATCTAAAACACCTCAACAGTTCTTCATTCCCCTACTTTTCTACGCAAACAGTGATCACAATGCCATTATAGAAAGGAGAAAGTCCATAAACCAGGGTATTATCCACACCATGGAGAACAGCTAGACCACAGGTTCTGTAACACACATTTTATTTCCACATCTACTCATTCAATAGATTCATCTAGTAGTCTAAAAATCAAATGATTTCTCTAATAACAAATTTGTAGTTAGTTTTAACAACAATTTAAAAAATACCCTTAAGCCTAGAAAATTTATCCCTGTGGCTATCGCAGATAAGGACTCAAATTTTATTTCAAATTCCTTCCTGCTGAATCGAGCAGATGGCAACAGAATTCGCTTTTGTTTAAAAACAATACAGTGTGAAGACAAATACTTTGTTTTTCTACAAAACCAGCACAATATAACTAGCCCCGAAATGTCCATAAACCAACACAAAGGCACAAAGGCAGACCAGAAAAAAAAAAAGACAGATAACTAGGGAGAGAAAAAAATGGCAGGTTTTTCTGCACTGAAACGTAAGCATGTCAAAATAAAGCTATTTTTTAATTTATTTTTTTTTTTCCAAATTTGCTTTCAGGTCTAGAACACCCGTAACATCCTGTTTTTCCACTCATCTCTGCCACCACCAGGATCAGTAAGTTTCCATCAGAGCACAATGAGCATTCACAATCCATGATTTTCAAGAATTACTCAGGGTTTGGAAACAGGAATAATTACAAACAAAGGCCTCAATGCACCATGCAAGCAACACGCACAATAAATACAAAAAACTGCTCAAGAGTTTAAGATGTCCCCGAGAATCTTTTGTTTTCTTATTAGCTGATGACCTTACACGCTCAGGTCAGCAGAGCTTGGGGGTAAAATAATCAGACTAAGTGTCAGCAACAACCTTCACACAGCTCCGGTATCTCTCTACTGAATTCCTCTGGCTCAAGCCATGCATCAATACTAGCTCATTTTTCTTTTTGTTCAAAGGCAACACAGAGGCATGTTATCTTCCTAAAAAAGCTCCCAATCAAAGCCTGGCTTGTCTAGAAGACAGAGGTAACGCCCCCATCACACCCTCTTGCACAGCCCAGTGCTGGGTCACGCAAGGGCGAGATGAAAGAGCTTTTTGCAATATATTCACGATGCCCAGAGCTGTCAGCAGGGAGCAGCAGCTACATAAAGATCTAGAGATCCCATCCAGGCAGACCTGCTCCATTGCCTTGGGTTGCTTTCACCGTCTTGGGTTTCCCCATGAAGTAGCTCAGGTTTCCTCAGGATAACACTGCAAGGTGATCCTCTCTGTACAGGGTAGAGCTCAATATTTGCTTTCAGAGACTGCAGCAATCACAGCAAAATAAAGTGTGTAGTGTTCAAACTCGAGACAGCTGAACTAGGGAAACCAAAGCATGATGCAAAACCACCAGCCTAAGTCAGGAAGGGTTGCTGGGTGGATGCAATGCAAGTCCCAACTCAAGATGTGACACCATGTCAAGCAGCAACTGAACCCATGCCCCTATAGGCAATCTCACTAGGGATGCAGACATGCAAGGAATAGAAAAGCAAAGTGTGTTGCATTGTAAATCATCTCTCAGGCTAAGGGAGACTGGAAAGGGCAGGCTGAACTACCTCCACTAAGCAATCAACGTAAAACCCTTTGACAAGGGTATGACGACACGGGTAGGATGACACTGCTGTTACCCACCCGCACAATGAAGAGTTCATATTGCATGAATCAGGGCTAAGGAAGGCAAACGAGCATGGCTACAACAGTGTTCCTCCTCTGTAGAGGTGGGCCAGCATGACCAAGGTCTTCTCATGTCTTACCTGTACACCAGACTCTGGCACAGCAGAATCGTAACCCAGAGAGGGTACAGGCTCTGCTGTTTGATAACAAAATTAAAAATGCTTCTTGCCTCTTTCCAATGTATTTCAGTTTCTGCAGGGCCAGAAGCCTAGCTTGACCCTAACCCTCCTGAGATGCAGTTGGTTTGAGATGCAGGGCAAGCTTTAACCTAAATGACAGGGGAGCCCCAGCCTCCACTGCTGGAGGCACTCAAAGGAAACACAGAGCCAAACAGATCTGGGGTGGCAAGTCAACATGCAAGAGCCTCCATCAGCTGGACTGGGAAAACGTAAATTTAGAGAGAGCTGAGACTGCTTGCAGAGATGATAGATGAAACTCAAATAAGAAAACAGCCTTTTGGGGATGGGATTTCCATCTGCCAGGCTGGACAAATCTGGCCACGCAAAGATAGGAGTGTCATGCATCTTCGGGGCAGTGCTAAAATACAGGTTTCCGTGAGCTAAAAATGAGATTTTCTTTAAGTTTTAAAACTCAGTGCACTGTGACTGCCCCATCTTAGCACTCAGACAGATGCCACTGAGCTAAATCCCATGGAGAGACAATCTCAGCCCCAGGAGTGGAATATCCTACTCCTGCCTCACCTCTAGCCCCTACAGAGCCTACAGGCCACGCTTCACCCTTCAAGAAGAGCAAAACTTAACTGGACTCCACCAGGGCTGCACGCTGCTGCTCAGATGAGGCACATCCATTCCTTTCCCGGGAACCTGATCCCAAACACAAGTTAAATAAACTTAGAAAACCCTGGCCAGGTCTGTGTTGAAAACTGCAGCTGTGCAGAGGAAGCAGTGTTTTAAAACTCTTCTAAGGACAGGCTGTTACTTAAGGTCCGAGCATCCAAACACATACTTAGGAGTTGTAACGTCATCTTCATCACCCCACCACTGGAAATGAAGAGCATCCTCTTGAAGAGCATCAGAGGGAGCTGAACACCTCTGGCTGCTCTGAGTCAGCAAACAGCACGGACGGCAGCAGAAGGGCTCTCCGTAACACCGTGCCCAGCGCTGGCACGTGCCGTGTAGTCTTTGTAACACCACAGCGCTATTACTTCACAGCCCAATTCCCTGTACGTCAGAAGCTTTTGAAAAGTCGATTATAAGCCTTCCAGGCAAAGACGTCATCTTCTTGAGAGCATGTGGTGGGTAAGCTCCTAATCTGGCCAGAGCCAGTCACCCTGACATAAATAATTGCATCTCCAAATGAGTCCGTCATCGATGCAGAAAGCTGTCCTCCCCAGTTTCTAAACCTCTCTGTCAATCCCAGCCTTGAGGGGACCGAACACACCATTCACACCAATGACATAGCCCAGTAAAGGTCAACCAGAAAGCCAGGACAGCAAATATAACTCTGTCCTTAAAATCAGGTGCTGCCTACTCCTGGAGGTTCCCCTGGCACCTTTTCAGAGGTGGGATCTCTCTACACCAGGAGTTCATAAGCCTTACAACGTGAGGCATTTTGTGAAAAGAGAGAAGCTGGGTAACAGATATTTCCATCATCCCAGGCTGTCTCTGATCTCCCTTCAAGGAGGGAGCTGAAGCCCCAAATTCACCATGTTTAGGGCAGAAATGCATCCAAGTGGGATGGTTGCTGGTACACAAATTACTTGCCGAGATCAACACTGATTTTTTTTTTTTTAAAAAAGGTTTTACAGCAAAACTGCAAGAACTAAATAAATCCATATCTTTCTGCTTGTATTTCTCTCTGTCTCCCTCCCAGCTTCTTCTGTGCACAGAACCACTGAATTTGTTCCAAACTAACTGCAGCCACTGCACACCTCTGGCATTTTGTGCTGAGCTGCACTGAAGGATTTGATCCTTGCTTCATCGACAAGCTTTAAGGATGTTTTCTCATCCTTTTGGAAACATAAGCATCATTTTAATTTTTTTTTTTTTTTAATTTTCCCTCCCTTATCTCTCCTTTGAAGTATCAATCTCCTCGTGAGCCAATAACTGGACTAAAAACACAAGGCATGATTAGGGTGATAGCTGAAAAATTATGTTTTCCTTCCTATAAAAAGATGCCCCTTGGAAGGTCCCTGTATGGGACTTAGTGTGGAATCTGCTGGTACATTGACTTCAGCATTAGTGTCCCATCATGCCAGGTCACTGAGGCAATAATGATACTGTTTAAAAAAAAATAATAAAATAAAATGTATCTTTAATCCCTAAGAATTCTAGGTATTTTAGAGAGCATCCATGTCCAGCACTTCTGGAAACAGCTCAACTAGACAAAGGAAGTGTAAGAGTGCAAAACAAAAAGAAAAGTATTGCCTTGGACAACAGGATAAATTCATAAGGGATTTAATGACTAGATACAGGACATGAGACCTCATTATTGTTTTACCGCACACAAAAAAAAAGCTGAAGCTTGATTTAATGAAAGATTACCCAACCTTTCATAGATTTATTTCTGTGAACACAAGCCTTTCTGCAGGTCTGACAGAAGATGCTAATTGTGATCGTTTGTTACTATCCATCGGACCAGCAGACAGGTTAACTGGCCATATTTTTAATAAGTGGATGTTTTAATAAGACGTACAGCAAACCAAATGCTTCTCCATTACAGCAGCACCAGCAGTACAGACCAAAGCATTTCAGAACCTTTACAAAACAAAGCCATCCCAAACAGGTGGTGGCAAAGTTTTGGTACCCAAGACAAGATGAAACAAAAGCCCTCAAAACCACCAAGAAAACAAAAACCCTGAAACAATAGAAAGAAATCACCAGTTCTTCTTCATTAGTGGAAAGCTCTCCAATGAGCCACAATCCCAACCAGAAGTCTTCGTTACTGTTTCTATCAATAGTTGGCGTGACAAAATGACAAAGCTGCATTTTGATGAGAACAGCAACATATATTGCAGGTTTCACCCTTCAGATGTCAAAAAAAAAAAACAAAACACCACCCCCCTCAAAAATAAAAAATAATTTAAAAAAAAGCAAAAACCCAAACCTCTGCATGCACAAGGCCATATTTGCTGGAATTGTCCCAGGAACAGGATGACACACTCCCTGTTGAGGCAAAATATTCCCATGCAGTAACCCAACAGACAAATCCTAAGCACAATGAAACGTTGGCTGCCCACCACGGTACTTTGTCCCAGCAATGGGTACTTTTCCACTCTAGAGTTGTGCAAAGCCAATGAGTCAGCACCACCAAAAAAATGCTCCTCCCGGCATGGTGCCTGTGCTCCGCAAGGAGAATGGACACCGTCTGCTCTGCAGGAAGGAGCTTGATGGCACGAGTGCCGCGTGCTTCGCAGCACGTGGACAGCTGTTTCAGCACAGCCTTTCTTAGTGCTGTTAAGACGTGCCGAAAACCAGCTGTATGGGTGAGTTGCCAAAAGCTTTTATTTCAATTCTATTTGTAGCCTCCAGCTCTGAAATCAAGAGCTTTTCTTGCTTCTGACATGCTTGGATGGTTTCCAGAGGTTTAGCCTGATTGGTTTTAGACCTTTTTGGTCCCAGTAATGGGAGGTGAGTTTCCAGGCTTCATGAAGGTTTTCAAGGAGACAGATACAGCTCTTGCTCAGATAAGTTGTTGCTATTATTAATCTTTCGGGTGACTTACCTACAATTTGAGATCAAAGATCATCATGATGAGCCTAATTATAAGGAATGTATATTTAGGACTAACAACCTAAAAGCAAGTAGGATTCACTGTTATGGCCAGCACCTCTTCGGATCCCAAAAGCAAAGACAACCGGTCTCAACCTGAAGCACCATCTGAGGAAAGACATTTGGGAGAAGACTTTAAAGGTGCAAATGGCAGTAGAAGTTGGTGTGCTACTGGATGAAGTTCCTCACTTCCACCTCAGATTTTGTCCCAGCTTTTACCTTCTGCCCTTGTTTTGGCCTGTCCTCAGCATAACTGGCATATTTACCAATCACAGGGAGAAGAGAGTCAAGTCTATTGCCATTGAAGACAAAATTCAACCAGATTTCTGTAAGAATAATAAAAAAGATGGAAGACCAAAGACAGACACCTGCTCATAAAGCTATCTGAAAAGTTAAGATACAATCTTAATCTGACACCTTATCTCATGTTTTGGGGTGTCCGATGACTCCTGTTCCCATCAGTACAAGACCCTTTCAAAACAACAGACATGAAGTGAGGGCTGGAGCCCTCAATTCCCAGCACATTGCTGCCACAATCCTGATGCTCTCATGATGGGAGTCCAGAAGGACAAATCAGATCTGGAGACTGAATAATTCATTTTAAAAGAGCCTTTGAAAAAGAAACTGATTAACTAACTAAACGCCTGCTAAGAGAAAAGGTTTTCAGATAGCACCCTGATGGGAACAGACATTTAGCACAGTGAAAAGTGGGCATGACTGGATGACATTTAGGCAAGGTAAGGTAGAAGGAGTCATGTAGAAGAGCCTTTCTAGCAGTGAATTAAAGCTCATGGGAAAACAGGATGATACCAAAGGGACAATGCTCGGAGAAGCACTACCACTACAGAGAAATGGTCAACAAGTGTGGAACCAGTAGCTCTCCTGTACTACAAAAAGCCGCACTTCATCTAGGTACAGACGCTGGGGTGGTTTCTGATTTTCTGTTGCTACTTAAAATGCAGGGACTTTTTCCTTCCTGCAGTGTTTCAAGACAAATTATATGAGCCATATGGCCTCTGTTCCTCACTTTTTTCCTCCACAGAACAAGGACAGCAGTTGAGTTGCACTTGCACAGACACTATGAATGCTGCTCTTAAAAATCATAAAATCATAGAATCATAGCATTATTAAGGTCGGAAAAGCCCTCTGCGATCATCTAGTCCAACCGTCAACCCAACACCACTGTGCCTACTAAACCATGGCCCCAGGTGCCACATCCACATGTTCTTTGAACACCTCCAGGGATGGGGACTCCACCTCCTCCCTGGCAGCCTGTGCCAATGCTTGACAACCCTTTCAGTAAAGACATTTTTCCTGATATCCAATCTAAGCCTCCCCTGGTGCAACATGAGGCCCTCTCCTCTCGTCCTATCGCTGGTTGCTCGGGCAAAGAGACCAACATCCCCTCACTGCACCCTCCTGTCAGGGGGTTGCAGAGAGCGATCAGGTCTCCCCTCAGCCTCCTCTTCTCCAGGCTGAACAACCCTAGCTCCCTCAGCTACCCCTCACAAGACTTGTTCTCCAGGCCCTTCCCCAGCTTCGTTGCCCTTCTCTGGACACGCTCCAGCACCTCAACGTCCTTCTTGTCGTGAGGGGCCCAAATATCCTAAAGGGACAAGAGAAGAGAGACAGCGTATATGCACGCACAGAGGAAAGCAGGCTCTGGAGCGCAAAGGAAGATTGTTGCCCCTGTTTGAGGAGCAGGCTCCATACACTGATGGATCAGTATCCCTCAGTACTGTATCCCTCAGGAAGTGCACACATCTACAGCTTTCCTTCCTACGCTACCTTTTGCCCCATATGCCATGTTCCCTTTATTTCAGGGCAACAAGCATCATCAGCCATCCTATGAATCTCCTTTGCTGGCTTTTGTCAGAAGAACACTCAGTTGTATTTGTGTCTTTTTAGTATAAGAGCCTTGGACGTGCAAATGCAATATTATGGACCCAATCTTGAAAAACAGGCTATCAGGCTCTATCAGAGAGCACATTTGTCTGCACAGCAAATCACATTTGTCTTGCTTCAGGTGATTTGAAGGCAAATACTGCATTGCTTTTTATCTAGTCCCACTGGATCTAGTTTCACCTCAGGTCCCAAACTCCCAGACTGCAGACATTTGATCCTGATGTTGCCCAAGGGAGGATGTCTGTATCCTGCAGCCCAGTCTCCAGACTCTTCTCTGGGCTATTTCCTCCTCCCCAGCTCCACTTGGCCCTTTCTCCAAACTAATTCTACATACAGTTGGGCTCAAGAGCAAAAGCGTAGCAAGCAGCCCTGCAAAACAAGACACTATTATAGCAGAAATGCCTTCTGGCAAGGCTTTAAAATCATTATTTTCCAAGCAGATAAGACTTGGTACAACCTGAGGACTTGCACTATAGGTGGAGCTCTTCGAACTCAAGGTGCCATTTGATATAGTGTAAAGCTGGGCATAGATGGAAGTATAGAAGGAAGTTTTGACCACCTCTCTCTGGTTCTCATCTTTCTTATCCCATCCAAGGGCACAGCTGGAGGACATTCACTACACATACAGCAAAGGCAAAGCTTTCAGATAAACCTACTGCCAACTCATCACGGGGCACACAGACTACTGCTCGGAGGTTGGAACAAGGCTTGCTAGTCTCTGATCTTGCTTCTCATGGGCTCCAGAGCAAACTATCTGCAGCTAACAGACAACTCTATCGGGGAATGGTGAAGGGGAGGAATGCACCCTTCTGAAAAACGCTTGGGCCACAGTTCCACACGCAGCACTGAGTGTCCTCCACCACTGCTCCTGATCAACCTTTGCAACCCTCTGCACCCTAACACGCAAGCAGCATCTTCCCAAGATAACTTTATTCCATACTGCAAGGAACATTTGCTAGCTCAAAGGGAGAACATGAAGCAAAGCAAAGGGCCAAGTCTCCGCTGGGAATCTTGCTCCAGATAAGGTTTATGTAAACTATATGGAAGATAGAAGGAATTTGTCTGCTGTTTAGTTTCTTTAGAAGGCTATGGGGGACAGGGGGCCTGCAGACCCCACAGGAAGAAAATCTCCTAACAGGTTTTGTGATTTCCTCCCATGCAGAAAGCATGCAGAGCCCAGGTGCTCACTTGGCTGCTTCTGGCCTTCATGGTTGGTACAAACTCAGTGGGACAGGAAAAAGCATTTATCATGCCCAGAACTACATTCCACCACCCACAGAGGCAATATAGTTAAGAGTGACGCAAATCTGGCATTTCAAGGGATTGCTTAAAGAAATTGTTAAAAATAGAGAGAACTAAAATAAAATACTTCTGTGTCATGACAGGTGTTTATCTCACCTAGCAAACTCCTAGCACACACTCTTGAACTTGGAGAGGAGCTCAAGCATGCTCCAGCCTGCCAAAATAGGTTCTGACAGCCTATACAGATATTTTTTTCTGCCTTGAGTGTCAGCAAAGAAGTTAGTTGGATGCCTTAAAAAAAAAAAAAAAAAAAAGAAAATTTACATTCACAAGGCTAGTGCCTACACTGCGGTATGCTATCTTGTCTATCAACCAGCGGAGAGAGATGGAGGTGCAACCATTCAACACGCCCAGGCACAGAAGCACCCAAACTAGAGACCCAGACCAATATGGCCAAACACCACAGGACAGCTTTATCCAAGCCCAGGACTGTGCCCAAGCCAACATACTCCATCTTTAGCTTGAACATGTCCAGAAACCTTGGAGAAAAAAGGACTATATGATTATGATTTCAAGGTCTACTCAGATGCAGATGACAGGAATGTTTTACCACCTCACCCAGTCTCATGATGATCTGCAATGCAAGAGCACTGTGCAGTCATGTAGGGTCAGCACAGCTTGTTTGTTTGTTTTTGCAGATTGCCACATACTCAAGGCATCTTGCTGTGAGCTGAGTTTAACCACTGCTGGTGAGGTCCTGCAAAGGACATGAAGGCTGAGACTCAAACTCTAAAAAAAAAAACCAAAACAACAAAAAACCCAACCCAAACAAACAACCAAAACCCACCAAAAAAACCCAAAACCACAAAATTCTACAGCTGTAGCTCAAGAGCCAAGCTTGGAGAGCAAAAACCAGCAGAATGAGCAGCCAGAAAAATGCAATGGCACAAACCGCCCTGAGTAAGGGAAGGATTGCCCTTTTGTTTGTCAGGCATCTAGAACATCTGGAGCATGACACGACTCTGGGTTCACATACTGATTGACCACCACAGTAATTCTAGCCGGGAGGGGTGCCTCAAAGTTGTATTTGTCATATATATCCTCTGGAGAGCAGCCTGGACACCATCAGATCTGGTACCATCCTTTACACAGGCAGAAGAATCAGACAAACACAGTACTAATAATGTGAGACTACTCACCATCGGTGCTCCGCGGTGACCTATAATGGCTGGCTTTGGTCCCAGAGCCTTCTTCTCCATTATGCAAGGGGATGAGATGGTGAGGGGGACGAGGTAAAGTGCAACTACAACTGCGAGGTATGCAGTGAACATCAGCATCTGAGAAGCTAAGATGGAAAGAGAGAGGAAGAGCTGGTGAAAATGTTGGTCCTGACCTCCTCACACCACAGGACCAAAGTCAAGACACCTTCGTCTTCCTCCAGAGGAGAGACTGTTCCACAGCCGTTGCCCCTAGTACAACAGCAGAGCTCTGTTTAGGGAAAAACACATTCAATTTTTTTAAAAAAAATCTCTTTGAGCTAATCAAGTCCTGAGGGAGGTTTTCACTTCGCTTTGTATTGGGGAAACAAAACGTTAAGCAAATTACTTCAAGTCCCAGTAACGTAGCCCAAAACACTGTTGATTTCCAGCCCTTTGGGTGGGCCAGAACCAAATTTTGCCCTGCCTGACAGCAGAAAGAGATCACCAGTTAAACAAAGCTACAAATAAGTCATGGCACCATGGCAATGCATTTAATATCACTTGGATTTGCATCACTTGTGTTCACAGAAGTGGTTCACCAACACCACCCATTTCAGCCAGGGTAACGCCACTAACTGCTTCTGCATTAGGATTTATGCCAGCCAGAATCGAGTTAATTTGTAATAGTGTTTTACTGATCAAGCTGGACATGTTTAAATAAATCCTTGGGTTGTGATGGCGCTGCACTCCCCAGCAGAGAGGGTGCAGCAAAGAGGGTGTTGGCTGCAGGGCTTGGGGCCAGATGATCACTCCTGCCTCCCACACCATGCCTCAGCCGCCTGCCTCCAACTACCAGTGACTTCCCACAAAGCCCAAAGTATCTGGGAATCTTTCAAAGGTGCTGACAG
>VZTL01036271.1:34524-50048 GCA_013400535.1 Scopus umbretta
AGCCAGTCGCTGAAGATTGTCACATGCCTCAAAAATGACAAGAACAGACTGTTGCACCAATGACTGCAGCTGTACCAGTTATTTCCAGAAGATTATTATTAGTGAGTGAAATCTTATTTTCCCATCACAAGCAACTGCTTGGTTCTCAGAGATTTCAGTTCTTTTCCATTTTTAACACCACCATATCAAACATATCTGTACCAAAAAGTCTGTAAACTCCTCCAGGTAAGATACCTTTCACAAGTCAAATGACCCTGAAATGACTTCAAGATCCAACGGTACAGAAAAGATTAATGTTTTTCCTTAAAAACAAACAAATAAAAAATCCCCAACCCAGGAGCAGAAAAAGAGAAGGAAAACAGCTTCCTGTCTTATTAAAAGCAAACAAACAAAAAAGCCATTTTCAGGGAACTCAGCTGCAAGAGATAAAGTATGAAGAATGCAGAAGTAGCACATGCCGTCTCTGCTCTAGGTGTAACCACAAATCCTCCCTCAACTGCCAGCCTAATTACATACTAGGACATATTTAAGAAGAACCAGGTACAGCTTTATTGGCATATTTATAAATTAAGGCAGAGCAATTCTTTCTTTGAAAGGTCTCTCTGGATATCAAAATCTTTTCATCTTCAGACACCATTTCCTCATTCTTAACTCCCACTTCTTGGAAGTCTTTTGCAAGTGCTGCCAAATCCTTCCAGGGCTTGTATTTTACTGCAGGTTAAATACCAATTAAAATAACTTTTCTGGAGATGGCACAAATGTCTGAGAACATCCATGGATGCCCTGAAGAAAAATACTTGTGAGGGCATAGGAGTATCAAATTATTTCACAAGAAAACCCAGAGGAACAGCTCAGGCTTGGGAGAGCCCCTGGCAATGAGGTAGGACAGGGAAGATGCACAGAAAAACTTATTTCAGTGGACAGGAGCATCAACAATAAGAGCTGGGTTCAGCGTGTCCTTCACCACTCTGCTTGCTTAGTCCTTTGACCGTGTCTCAACATGCATTTAACGAAGCACCTCACCATCAGGGGACCAGATGTCTACTGAGCCCTCTGGGTGCCACTGCATCACAAGCAACACATCCATGAAGGCTTTGAAAAGCCGGATCCACCTAGACATGCAGGTGAACAAGAGCCAAGGAGAAGGGGGAAGGGAGAAGTGCCTATCAGATCCAGAGAAAGACACTGCATGTTAGCTGCAGAGGGTGCATTTATCTTTTCTAAAGACAACTGACAAATCTGGTTGCATTTATTCATTGCATCATTGAAAACAGCCCTTTCATCTCCAATCCTGGTGTGCTCCCAACCACAAAGCAGCAGCCATGGGACCTGGATGCATCCCCAGATCTGGTTCACGCACTCGTTTCAGCCAGGTTACTTTAGGAGAGCATCCACCTCCCCAGCGTGGCTGAGCTGGAGGCTGCTGAGCCCAGGGAAAGAACCAGCACTGCCTCCTGCCAGCTAGTTCCCAACAGGAGGGCCCAACGCCCCAGCAGCCACCCATCAGCCCCTGACCACCGCACAAGGACACAAGTGGTACTCACTGGCTTTCTCCGTTCGTGCAAACTGCCCCGCTATCAACCACGACAGGGCTGTGACCGCCGCAAGTGCTCCTATGTGCAAGAAAGGGGCTGTGGCCTGCAGGATACAAGAACAGGAGAGAAAAAACCATGACAGACACCCCAGCCAGCACCTTCCAGACTCATTGATCTTTCAGGCTCCATAGTGCATCAGACCAATCTGTTTCCAGTTGGATTTCACACCATTCCTACATCAGGCTCCTGCATTGTTTTGGCTGTCTCTTCTTCCAAACCCTACCCTTGCCTTTGCTGTCAGGTCATTATGAAGGTAAAGCAGCAAANTCTGCTACAAGGACAGGCTGAGAGAGTTGGGGTTGTTGAGCCTGGAGAAGAGAAGGCTGCAAGGAGACCTTACTGTGGCCTCTCAGTGCTGAAAGGGGGCTTGAAAGAAAGGTAGGGACAGACTTTTTAGTAGGGCCTGTAGCAATAGGACAAGGCATAACGGTTTTCAACTGAAAGAGGGGAGATTCAGACTGGATATAAGTAAAAAATGTTTTACGCTGAGGGTGGTGAGACACCGGCACAGGTTTCCTAGAGAGGTGGAATATGCCCCATTCCTGGGAACATTCCAGGTCAGGTTGGACAGGGCTCTGAGCAATCTGATCTAGTGGCAGATGCCCCTGCTCATTGCAGGGGGATTGGACTAGGTGACCATTAAAGGTCCCTTCCAACCCCAAACTAGTCTATGATTCTATGAACACACTGGACTGCATATCACCATGGTGTATCACCATGAGAGAAAGTTTGAGATGGATACTGTGAGTCATGTTTCTCTTCTCCAATTGCTTGCCTAAATCATTAAAAAAAAAAAAACAAGAAAAGGGAAGCACTTCTGAGAAGTGTTAGTCATTTGTGTGAATGCTATTTTTTCCCCCATATCTGCGTATATTTGCATACTCCCAACTATACAGCAGTGATCACCAGTAAAACCTCTCAAGCCTTTCATGGGCAAAATATTTTTTGGATCCCTTTTTGAGAGAGATGGGGGAAAAAATGGAGTAGAGAGGAAGTCTATCAAGAAATTAAGAGTTTGTAACTATTTTCCTCTAACTCTTATATAGTCCTGCAGCATACCATAAGTTTTTCTTAAAACATGACTAGAGCACAGAAGTAGCGCCCTTTTTTAGATATATATAAATCAGCGCAATGTAAAAACAAACCCAGAGTACTCCTCCCATACGTCTGGGAAGAGCATGACCCTCCAGGCCTGGACACCAACGTCCAGAGCATTGCTAGCCAAACCAAGTGGAGGAATTGCCCTCTCTCTCCAGCAGCTGTGAGTCACACCCAGCCTCAGTATTTTCCACCTCTAACATTGCAGCCAAGCCCTGGTTTGAGTTTAAAGGAAAGAGCCCAGGAGATGGAGACAAAGTGATATGGTGGCCTTGAGGACTCCATGGGAGTTTTGCTGCAAATTTTCTCATTGCCAAGATTTCAATTTTGGGAGCAATAAACGTCAAGACAGGCTTTTATATAGTAGAAAGACACAAAGTCCATGACTTGTAGCTGCACTGGCCCCTTTCCCCACCCAGAGGGGCATTCTTGCAGACAACTTACTTGCAGTGAAATAAATACCATCTCCCATTCATCGTCCCAAAGCTGTGCTATCGATGACATGGTCACCACGGTTGTTATCAAGGTTGTCATCAGGCCAATCTGCAACAAATGTGAGAGTATTTACATACTGGAGCCCATCATTATCGTAGAAGTTTCACAGACTGGGAAAAGAAGAGAAAACTTTTGTATGTAATAGACAGCCTAAAACAACTAGCTTTAGGACCCACAAGGAAAGAGGTTGGTTTTGGGTGCTGTTGCAGCATAACCTCCCCTTTCCACCACTGAAGACACAACACTGGGCTAAATAATCCCAGGAAGACACATCTCATAGAAGATCTCTCACTTTCTTCATGCAGTGGCCAATGGTATGGAAAGGTCAGGTGATTTGCCCTGCCAAACTGAATCAGAAACAGCTTAGATACAGACTGCGTTCTGCCAAGAAACTTCAGGAGATGATCCCGGATTCTCCCAGCCCTGCTGCAACAGCCTGTGTACTCTGGAAGTACTATGTACTATGGAAGTTGGTGGACTTCACTTGACTCTCCAAGACTTCCGTTCAGGGATAAAACTTGAACACACCCAACAGACAAACATCACACTTCTCAGTAAAGGCTGAACATGTGTGCGAGCAAGGCCGTGCATCCCCATCCTTAAGCAATCATCTCTGAGATGGTTTAGCACAACTTTGTGCATGGATGTGACTTCATGGGGGACTGAAATGGTAACAACTGTGCAGCCAGCATCCAAGACAGGCTGACAGAGCAGTTGTAACCGATATTGCAGCTTGAGAAGAGGCTCTGGATGACAGTGGCCAAACTGAGATGGCAGAGCAAGACCCAGTCCATCAGCTGCTTCCCCCAGCCTCCCTCTCCCTCCACGTGGAAACACTCAGGAGTCTGAGCAGAGCAGTCAAAAAGAAAATGTCACTTCCATTTTGAAGGTAAAAAGTTCAAACCATCAAAAACTGCCATAGAAATAACTCCAGCTGTAAAGACCTGAAATCTGGGCTGTCTGTCAAGAAATAGCTCACCATCCTCCGCCTCTCTGTCTGGTATCTCAGTCTCTGCTGTACTGCCTGCTGGATTAAAAGGATGCTGCTGCTCTATGTCTCGATCTCATGTACTGTCTGGATCTGAAATCTGTGCGGGAGACTTGAGCAGAAGAGGCCAACTAATACATAACAGTAAACTAATCATCTAGGATGCACAGGACATCTCTAGACCGATTTCAGATTTACTGAACACGTTAGACAAGCAAATAAAAACTCCCACATTCCCAACATTTACAGAAATCACTTCTGTACATAAGGATAGGATTTATCTTTCTAGTTGAGCCCTCAGTTCCCACCTGCTGTTCCTCTCCTAGCTGCCCACAGACAGGCCTGCCAACAGCACGAGAGGTGTCCATAGGACGGCAGCGGCTGACCCCGAGCCTCCAAATTTCAGGGAACATGAACAAAATACATGGGTCAGCAGAAGGGGCCGAGAGATCCAACTGTCACAGGCTGAAGAGGACCGACAAGCCAAGAGGTTGCACTCAAACTACAACCAACCCATTTCTGCACATCCAAGGAAGGATGGGATTTACTTGCCTATTTAAAAGATACCTCCCAGCTACCTATAATGGCAAGCCACATGTCGTGGTCTAATCCCAGCTGGCAACTAAGCACCACACAGCCACTCGCTCACCCTTCCTGTCCCCAGTGGGATGGGGGAGAAAAATTGGAAAAAAAAAAAAAAAAGTAAAACCCATGGGTTGAGATAAAGGCAGTTTAATAGGAAAGCAGCAGAAGAGAAAGTAATAATAATGATAAAAGCATATACAAAACAAGTGATGCACCATGCAATTGCTCACCACCCACTGACCAATGCCCAGCCCATCCCCGAGCAGTGATCGCTGCCCCCCGGCCAACTCCCCCAGTTTCTATACGGAGCGTGACGCCGTATGGTATGGAATAGCCCTGTGGGCAGGGTGGGTCAGCTGTCCTGGCTGTGCCCCCTTCCCAGCTCCTTGTGACCCTGGCAGGGCATGGGGAGCTGGAAAGGTCTTGACCAGTGTCAGCACTGCTCAGCAACAACCAAACCATCAGTGTGTTATCAACATTATTCTCATACTAAATCCAAGCCACAGCACTGCACCAACTACTAGGAAGAAAATTAACTCTATCCCAGCTGAAACCAGGACACCACACTATTTCAAGATATTTCCTCATTAAAGACCCTGAATTAATAAAGCACAAAGCAACACAAGTGGACAATTGCACTTGGCCATGGGGCCTTGCATACAGTAGTCATTCTGCTCCCCCATCCTGTGGTCAGACCTCTGGGCTGCCAGCCAGAGCGTCACACCAGGACATAACCTGGATTGAATCTACTTTTCACCCATTTTATATCCCCCAAAACTGAACTCCCAATTCAGAAGCAACAGAAGACTCTGTCAACTAAATTTCCTTCCATACAGCCACAATTCCCCTTGATGGCGCTGCCCTGTGCGGCACAGAGATGTCAGGACACAAGTGTATCTTCTCCATTTCACAATTTCCTCCTCCCATCAGCTCCAATTTATTGCTTCTTACCCTCCCCCATGCATCTCCAACTTGGCTTGTGATCTGCAGCTTTTTTTGCAGGATTACAGAAGAAAATTGGAAGGAATTGTGCTATTTGCACATACCAGCCTTTCCCACGTGCTTTAATCTGTATTGACAGTAATTCAGCACAGTTGCAGAGAAGAATATTAACCTAATCCAGTCTCTTACCTAAACCTCCTTAGAAAGCTGAGGGAGGTGTGGGAAGGGAAGAGAGACACAGAGCAACACATCTCAGTTGTGATAAAAGGTGGACTTTTTTGGAAGAAGGGAAAGAAGGATGCGTTTCTGTAGGCAAGAACCAACTGATCTCCACCAACACATTCCTCTTTTGGACTTACTCATCCAAACCCACCAGCCACCTGGAGCATGTCTGAAAAATACCATTTCCCTCGATGAAGAAACATATGTTAAACTCAAGAATTGACAATTTATTTTCCAGCAGCAGACAGCCAGCCCCATGGCCTCTTTGCATTGCATCCCCTCCTCCCGAGGAAGGATAATTTCTATAGTTTCTAGGAAAAAAAAAAAAAAAGAGAGGGTGGGTATGTCTGTACTCTCCCTGTCCTGGGGGGGTGGTACATCTGTTCAGGCTCTGATCCTACATGAGCTTGTCAACCAATTTTAGGAGGAGCTGTGTATCGGCAGATTCTGGACTGGTCCCTTAATTACCTATTAGCAGATTGCCAGTTAAAATTTAATCCTGCCAAGCCATTTTCTTTGGCACCGTCTCTCCCCGCAGCTTGCTACATACCCTTCTCTCCCCTTCTGTGCTCCAAACACCAGATCTGCATCTTCTCTTAAATTTCACAGCATTTTTTTTTTTTTCAAACTGCTTTACATACAAACCAGGACCTCCCTTGGGTTCCAGCAAACCACAGCCTGCACATTGCACACACCCAGTTTTAACAGCCAAACCTTCTCCCAAGGCTTTTCCACAGCCAGTTCCTCCAAGCACATCCTGAAAATCTTCACATCTGCTCAGCCCCTCCTCCAGGGCTGGGTTCAGCACAGAAGGGAGCACCAAAAAGGTTCATAATGGAGTACCACACTGAGCCGAGACCAAAGTCAAGCTGCTCTAATGACACAGTATTTCTCAATCTCCAGAAGTCAGCAGGTACCCCAAAGCATTTCACCAACCATGGAACAAAGTTACTGTCCCCAGGCTTTGCTGCCCCTACTATGCAATTTGCTCAGTCCTCTGAGATGAGGACACATGCACCACAGGCATCTGAAGTTTATGCTTGTCCCAAAAACACCGTGAAAGCAAGTACCACATACACCACCCACTCCTTAGACTCCTGTATTATTGAGATCCTGCTCCTTTCCAAGCTGAGAAGAGCCATTTACCTTGTGAAGCCAGTGCAGGTTCATTTGCTGTCCCACAGCTATGTGACATAGCGCTAGTATCTAGGAGGAAGAAACCAAGAGTCAGACAATGGCACATCACGACCATCACGTGTTTGCACATACAGGAACACAGCACCACCCCAAAAGATAACTCAACAGGCCAGGGCAGGAAGCAGTGCTGGGGTGGGAACAGGTCCAGCACAGGACATGTAGCTCATCTGCACAGACAGATCCTCTCCAAAGCCAAGGACGTGGAGGAAAAGACCAGCCTCCAGGAGGCAGGGACTTGAAGAATCTGGTCCATGGGTGCACAGCTCCTGGGACCTCATGAAGGACTGACTATATGGGGCCAGGTACCATACTACCTCAGTGGGCACCACCTTGAAGGTCCCAACACCCTGGGATAAGGGGAAACAACTTGTACTTGTGATTGGCACATACACCAAAGTAGAGCTGGGGCCATACTAAGGGAAACAAAAGCTGTATTTCCCCTCAGGCCAGCTGCACTGCCAGTATCAGGGTCTCTGCCTTTGCTTGTGACCATCTGAGGTCAAAGACCACGCATTTTTCACTTTCACATTTATTTTAAGTAACTTAAGGCTAAGAGAAAGGGAGAGCAAAATCACATCTGAAAGGAAAATTGCTCAAGTCATAGGTGGACTGAGAAGTTCATACCCTTTTTAAAACAAACTCACAGACCTTTAGGAAATGGCATTTTATTCTACTTACCAGTAACACTGTAATGTACGTAAAGCCAGCAGCAGTTGTTACAAGAATTGGAATGGACCAGTCACTCCAATATCCCATTCGGTTATATAAAAACCTGAAAGATAAGTGTGAGGGACAGATTAAGAAGAGATTCAACACCATAGCACCTTCACTAGGATTAGACAAACACTTTAGGAAGTTTTACACAGGTGCCTGTGGGTTTTTTTTCTCTCAGTGGGTTCCCTTGTCCTGGTCCTTCCATTTACCTTAAAGCTCTAAGTGAGAGATGAGCCATTCAATGGCTCTGTGATCCAGCCTTGGCAGGAGGCAGCAGCAAAGTCCTGATGAAGAGGATCAGAGCAGGGACTGAAGAAAGTTTAGAGCGATACTGAGTTACAGGCGACATCCTATAGGTGTATCTCAAAAGCATGTATCTCCAAAACAGCTTTGGTTCCTTCTAGGCCAACACTCACTAGTGAATTTCCCACATTTCACTGCACACATGCAAAACATCTGTCATCTCATCAAGGCTTAGCAGCACAAAAGCATAGAAGTCACCTGTTTTTCCGATGACCTGGTGGCCACAACACTGCCTTAAAAACAAAACCCCACATTCACTCCCCTCTTTAGCTGTGGGGATTGCAGTGCTCCTACCCCCACACACACCTCTCCAACCAACAACCAACCCTCCTGCTGAAGGTGATTTTCCTTCCCTCCTCTCCTCTATTTATCCAGGTATCCTCCCCACTCTCAGATACCAGGTTTTCCAACCCTGTATTTCAGAGGGCAGATTCAGCTCAGCATCCTGCCTCTCCTCATTGCTTTCATGAAGCCAATGGGCAGCAAAAGCTTTGCTAAGAGCAGCACCAGGTGAAGCAGACCATTACTCACAGCAGCAGCATGGTAAGAGATATTGTCCCTTGTGCCTAGCAGTGGGTCTCAAATGTCAAATTGGCACTTAAATAGCAATGTGCTTCCCAGTAAAGCTGTCCTTGAGTTGGATTTGAGAGTCATTAAAGCACATTACAGCAAAGCCACAGCAGGACACAAGTTAGACTCAGTCAACTACCTTTCCTAGCCAGAAATGCAGAAGGACACCCAGGTGCCACCACACCAGGACAGAGACAGCCAAATCCCAAAAACCTTCCTGCAATTCAGAGAGTTCAGGCCTGACTGAATGAAACTTTCCAGTGCATCTTTAGCAAAAACATCAGTTGGTTGACTGGGACTGGGCTTAACTTTATCTCCATGCCAGTCTTCTGGTACAGCAAGAACAAGTCAGTTATGGGGTGGATGATGCAGCAGGACTGCTCACAGATGCCCAGCAGAAACGCAAGCCCTGAAGCAGCACCTGACTGCTGTCATCCCCTGGGTGACTCTGAACACAAGGACTGCATGAAGCCCATCCTGACCTGCCAATCTTGGGATTGAGTTCTGCTGAAGAGGAGCAACCAGATGCAGAACACTCCTTGGCAGAGACTCCAGAAGGCTGAGTTGAGACAGACCTCACTGTATTAAAGGATCCCATAACAGAGTAGACATTAGGCTTCTCCAACATTTGAGAGCATGAGGCTCAGATCAAATGGTCCCACTGGCCTTCCTCAGCCCTACTCATCAGCTCATTCTATAAACTCACCAGGGCTAGGACCCAGAATCTTCCATCGCTTTTTTTGGTTACAACAGACAGAAATGCTGCATGCAAGCGGGTCAAAGACTCAACTTCCTCCCCACCACTCAAATCCAGCGTCATTCATCAGCCAAACTCTGGCCTGACAACTGCCCCATCCATTCTGTCCAGGAGTAAAGCTCCCATGCAGGATGTGGAGCTCAACAAACTTGGGCTCAACAAACATGACCCATGTCCAGGTTCTGCTCAAGGATTCAAAGAGCCATAACAAGTGGGATATGGAGGGATTCAGATGTGCTGTTAGTAAAAATAGGGAAGACAGAAAAGAGGGCACCTGTGAAGTCTTCACTCATGCCACCACCAAGAGCTTCCTTAGCTCAGGTTCAGCACAGTTAAGTTTTTGCTCTGATATCGCCTCAAGTGTCCCTCTGACAATGTCAGGTCTTCACTTGATGTGCAAATGACTGTTTTAAAATGCTGTTTCCATGGTAGTTATGAACCAGATGAGCTTTCTCCAGAACTAAGGAAGAAAAAACTCGCTACACAGACTTGCATTTAGAGTCCTGCTCCAGAGGGAACACAGCCAGGCTCACAAATTACAGCATCTCCCACATCCTTCATTAACCAACATTGAGCTTTCTGTTGCAGCATATAGCTTGCACACTGGAGATCTGAAGTATAACGCAATTAAGCACAGACAAAGAGGGAGATGCCCAAAGCAATAAATTAAAAATAATATTTACTTAAATTTAAGAGGCACGAAGCCTTTTCACCATCGAGGACCTCATTGTACATTCAGCCTCGCAGAAAACAGTTAAAAGCCTCCAAGCAATACATGCTGGGCTATAATTTTGCCTTGTCTTTCTAAAGTCCATTTCAATCCCAGAATAGTCCTTTAAGTATTTACAAGTTTAAAGGCCAAATACCCACATTTATGTAGGTAGATCCTATCACTGCCTCAACTGAATTAGGTCAGTTTGGTTTTACGTAGATAGGTGCATCCACTGCTGGACCCCAAACATGCTGCCTGAACTGCAGGCAGGGTTTGCTATGCGCAGCTGTAGGTTTCTGCTACCTCTGAAGTCACCTCTGGCAGCCGCTTAGCAGCATTCAGCAACACTCTGCATATCTGGGTTAAGAAATGAAGAACATCCTAACAAAGTCAAGTTTCAAGTACCATTTTAACCAAAAAAAAAAACCACAGAAGAGACGTATTGCAGCGCATTGTCATTTCACCTAGAATAATGAGGCTTTACATTAGCATGCTAATAACCCTGCCGAGAAGGACCTGGGTTTATGGAGGACATCAGGTTGAATGAGCCACAGGGTACCTCCACTGTGAATACGTCAAACCACATACTGGGTGGTATTAAGAGAAATGTCACCAGCAGACTAAGGGAAGTTGCTGTCCCTTCTGCTCAGCACTGGTGAGGTGGCACCAGCACCACTGTGCCCTGGTTTGAACCTCCCAGTTCAAGGAGAATGCGTAGGGGGTCCAAAGCAGAATTACCAAGCCAAGATGGTGAGGCACCAGGGGAACTTTTCTTACTAGGAAAGCTTGAGGAAGCTGGGCTTGTTGAATCTCAGAGAGAAGAGGCTACGAGATGATCTAATTGCTGCCTGTGCTGTCTGACAGACAGTTATGAAGATGATGAAATCATACTCTTAGAGAGTGACAGACACTGTCACAAGGGGGAAACGGCCCTTAGAGGTTTGGGTTGGAAAATCTCCTCACAGAGGGTGGTGCAGTGCTGGAACAAATCCCAGAGAGGGGGGAAGTCTTCAGTCTTGGGGCTTCAAGACTTCAGTCAGCCTGGTGTACTGCTAGCGATAGTCTTTTGAGGGGCTGGTTGGACAGATGCCCCAAGTCTTTCTTCACCTGCTGTGGTGGGACAGGACAAAGAAGTTCAGTGTAGTTGCCTGCATGTGACACGAGGAAGGAGAGCTCACAAGGATGAGCTTTGGAGGGCAGGAACAAGCTCAGCAGCTCATCACACCAATGCAACAGCAATTCTTTAACCCAGTGTCTCCAAGGGGACCCTGCCAGTAGCTTGGTGTACGAGGTCCTGTACAGAGATGGTGTTTGCCTCAAAAAGCCCTTCCTTAAGGCTGAGAGGGGTCATGGCTTGGAAACAAATCAGTGGAGCAGAGAGGAAGGCAACAGGAACAAGAATCAAAGAAACATTGTCCACAAATATGGCCCAGAAGTGATAGCCATTGAAGAACTGCAAAGATGGGGTTTCTAAGAGGACCCCACTGTATCTCATCAGCAACCAGCTCACAGCTCTGTCGGGTCCAAAAAGATGCTTTCATCTCCTTTACACCCCCCCATCTGGCTGAAAACTGTTCTGTTTTAACGGAGCCCACGCATCTGCACTAGGAGGGAAGAGGGCCAGGCTCAGCCTGAACGGACCCAGTGGAAATTGTTTCCTCTCTGCCTGGAACCGACATGGCTGTAATTAAAACCTCACCCCATGTTATCATCCTCCCTCCCAGCCTTTCTGCAGCATTTCAGGCTGTTTTTCAGAAACCCTGCTGTTCTCCTCAATCTCTGGTGCCAGTTTGTGGAGCAAGGATCTAATTGGGGTTACAGCACATGCAAAGTACTGACCCATTTTCAGCACTGATTGGCAATGCTTGAACAGTTGTAGCACTGCTATTTTGCATCCAGAGAGCCTCTTCCATGACTGTTGAACACAAGAGGGATTGTTTTTCCAGCACTGTCAATCCAGAAGTGCTTCTAGCACCCTGTGCACATGGGGTTGCCTTGCAGGGGAAGGGGCTTTAGTCTGCAGGTGTGACACGCATGGGCATTTTAAAGCCCAAATACCTCTTGCATCCAGAGTAGACCTGCACATCTCCTCCCATTCCTGCATGAATATTTGGGAACCCAAAACTTTGCAACGCCATGGCTGCAATGCCCATTCACAGCGTTCCCAGGGCTTTGCTTCATCCGTGCATTTATTTTTTTTTTTTTAGCTCTGTCTCAACTTTGAGCTAAGACAGATTTGGCTTTGCACTGAAGCAGACTAGGAGTGTTCACATCCTTTACTGAAGGTATAAATGGAAACAAAGAGGAGTTCCAAAACACCCTTTAAAAAAAAAAGGGGGGGGGGGCATTTTTTTCATGCTAGCAATATAAATAATCAAGAGCAAGAGTGATGGTTTCAGCTCTCAGAGTGTGGGTCTGAGCAAAGAGGAAAACCACACTCCTGGGAGGAGACAGCTCACGTCGTTAAGCTAGTAAACACTCTTCCTCACACAACTTCAGCATGTAAAGCAAGTGATTTGTTTAAGGGATCAGCTACCCACTGTGTTTTAAAATACAGTTTACATATTATCTTTGACAAGATGATGATGTCAAAGCAATTTGGTTAGAAGAGCACCCAAGGTGCTGTCAAAATGTTTTAAGATGCTGCTGAGACAGTAAAAGGGAGAATAATTTCCCGCACTGGAAGGAGCTGGCAACACCCTAAACGCTCCAGCAAATCCCACTGGAAAGCTTGTTTTCAGCTCCTTCCAACTTTGCAAAATTTTCCATACCCGTGCCTGCTTCAGGCTGAATTTTTGTCCTTTATATTTTGTGGAAAGTTGCTGCCAAATTGCTCAGCTGCTTCCAAAACCAGCCAGCCATAGAAACAAACAAACAAACAGCAACCAAAAAGCTCCTGCGTGATTTCAGCACCATCTTTGTTTTCACGTGCTGTTTACCAGGGAGCACACCTACCCGAAGCTCCGTTACAGCCATGCAGTGAATACGTGAGGACGCATCACATCTATCAGTGAAGACAGGCAGAAGCAGCTCTCCTTCAGTCTCACATCCCACTTCACTTCCCCTTTACTGTCATTAACAAGTCTATCTGAAGGACCCAAATGCATCCAAGCCAGTGCCAAACAGCTTAGAGGCATATGATGGCAACCAAATTTGTTAAGGGTTTGCCCCTCTGCAACCGGGAAACTCTACTCACCAGTTGATTTCATTGTAGTCATTGTGAACTTCCCACCAGAAGTAAAACCAGACCAGGGTCAGGAAGAAGGACGAGGTGAGGATGAGGAACCAGAGGCGCTCCCACTGCCGACGGAAAGAGAAGTCAGCGTTAGTACTACGCTGTTTCAGGGCCAGTGCCCCATCCTGTCCCACATCCCATCTACAGGCTGTTAAGATTGGATGGAGTAACTAGATGTTTCCAAGGGCAGATTTCAGACCTTTGTCCTCTGGGGGAGGTGGGAGATGCAATCTCTGGGCAGAGAAGTCACTTTAAGTAGATCCATCTTATGTAGGGCTGGGACAGCATTTCTCCAGCTCTCAGGCCATTTGGAATGAGGCAGCATTTCTGGATACAGAGCTGGTTTTCTTGTTTGGTTGGAGTTTTGGGGGCTTATGTTTGGTTTGCCTTTTTTTGAGGGAATTGTTTAATTAACTTTCCCATTCACAGGCGAGAGATGCAGCTTGGCATCTTACTCTCTTGTGGGTTCAGCCTAAATGACTAAGTATTCATCACATGGCAAAGACTATGCAGCAGGTTAGGGATGCTACTACTACACAGACATACGAGCCCTTACTCCCTTCCCCAGGACAAACCACCCATCTGCAACATTTATTCCCACAACCACCAGGTATGTAAATGTTTTGCAAATAATATGGTAGGAGGAGAGACCACAGCAGAGCTGGATGAAAGAGATTTGCACCAACATTCAGTTTCGATGAGTGTTTCACTTAATACTGCACACACACCCCCACCAAAAAAAAGAATTTCCCTAAAACATCTGTTCAGTGCCCTGCTCCAATAGCATGGGTAAAATCCTAAACCACAAGGACATCCCATGAAGAGAACAGTGTTGCAAGAAAACTGTCTTTAACCAGCACCATTTCCATGTGCTCCTTGTTGGTTTTACTCTGCAGGCATTAAATAGCTCACATATGTTTCCGTTTCAACGGACTGGATGCTAGTTTGGAACAAAACGCTGAAAGAAATTTGTTATGGAAAATATTCAAATGAATCCTCTCTTCCCAGAATGAGCAAGAAGGGATGAAAACTGAAAAAGTGTATGAGCGAGACTACTGCTATAATTTCCCTCTGGACCCTGAGCATGCCATTAATTTCTTTTGAAAAATGCCCTTTTCTCTAGTGAACGGTCTTATGGCTTTTCAATTATGCAAAACAACGTAACCAACGTAAACGCTGTTTTGGTGATAAGAAACACTACTATTCTTTGCCTTCCCTTTCCATCTCAAAGGCTGAAGCTATTTACTTAACTGCGTGTTGACTATGTTTCATCATGCATCACCCTGGATACCAACCCTGTGATACAGCTCTTCCTTGTATGCTCCATCTCACAAAAGTGCCAAAAGAAGCAGCAAGCAATAAAAAGGGTTGGAATTATTTAATTTTTGCTGCGCCAAAAATGATGTTTTCTGCTAGAAATTCCCAATTCTTGGCCAAGGGTTATGGTTAAAATCTTTTATTCAACTCAGCTCAAGTTTGTTATCCAACTTCGATCAAACCTCAGTAGCACCAGGTCATCAGTTCCCATGCAGGTGTTTTCCAGATAAATGGGGCAAAAGGAACCAGACAGTGGGACAAAGGTACTTCTACAGTGTACCTGCTGAGTACATTCAAAACCACATGGCCAAAGTGCTCTGCCATGAGCTTAAAGACTATCAACTCACCACCTCGTGCACAGGTCTGCACCTATATGCACAGGTGAGCTCCTGGAGGAAAAGCACTGAGGCTGGAGTAGGGACTTTCCCCCCACAAAACACCCCACTTTTGGTAGCAGGATGCCAGCCATAGCATCTACATCAGCTCTGGTGCCTATAGCCAACACCAGCCTTCCCCAGTCCCAAAAGCAGCAGCAAGGCTGCAACATCTCTCCATGATTGTGCTGGGTTTGGCTGGGATAGAGTTAATTTTCTTCAGAGTAGCTAGTATGGGGCTGTGTTTTGGATTTGTGCAGAAAACGGTGTTGATAATATGGAGATGTTTTCTTCTCCTCACCCCACCCCACCAGCGAGCAGGCTGGGAGGGGACATGGCTGGGACAGCTGACCAACGGGCTCTGCCATACCATATGAAGGAGGAGGAATGGGAGACTTTCAGAGTGACAGCGTTTGTCTT
>VZTL01036272.1:0-11924 GCA_013400535.1 Scopus umbretta
CCATTGATTTATATTGTCCAAACATACACATTCAGCTAAAACATCCTTTTCAACCACCATTCACCACCAATGTGGTTATACGTGATACGACTGCATCTATGCCAGGGTTGCTGCAGAAACAGCAATATCTCCACTCGGGTGGGGCGAAGGGGAGCGGAATGGGGAGGGAAAATGACACTCAGATATTTAATAGCAGTTCAAAAATTTGTTGAGTGTGATTAGTACATTCCAGGTAATAGATTAAAATTACTTCATATGTCAGGCATCTCAGAATGTTTAAAGGATTACAATAGGTAAGTCTTACTTTAAGGAAGCACCACATGGGATCACTTATTATGAAGTCAGACCTCAAATTAAACACGTGGAAAAGAGAAATGCTTTGGTAATTTACTCTACGCCTACCTCTAAAACTCCCTGTTTCATCTTCTGTGCTGCCTGCTTGGTTCTGCGTCAAATTGTCTCCTAATGTACTCCTAAGTCCTGCCTGTCTCTTGTTACTGCACAGGCGTGTGCCAGGCAGCAAGCCAGCTGGAGACGTATGTCTTGATGGATAACCAATACCAGCTGATTCTCTGCCTCCTATAGTTAGTGTGATCCACGAGGCAGCAGATCCACACTTCACATCCATACTCTAATCACGAGCACACCTGCCTTACACCAGTGTCAGGCACTGGTCTTCAACCTGGTGCAATTTCATCTGGAGTAAAGACTATTTCAATAGTTGGACTAATTCACTTCAACCTAAAGTTTTCCATACAAACTTTCTTTTAAACTTGGTGAAATTCTTTCTTCCGCATGAGAAGGTGCCAAAAAATAAAACTACCTATGGGCTGACCTGTTTGCATAAATTCAAAATGAACTGAATATAGGAGTTAAAAAATGCAGTATTTTAACCATTTCCCATTCATACATGGCATTTTAAGGTCCGCACAAACAGACAAAGAGGAATTATTTGGAAAGTGCTAACCTCCACACACACCTGTACAATTTGATTTTGCGCTCCATCACATCCATCTCCCCAGATGCCCACGAAGGACTGAGACCAATAAGGACTACAATGGCAGACATTAACTACGTTCCTCTAAACAACTCAGCCACAGCATCACCAGCTTTCTCTTCCTTACACATCAGCAGATACAAACCAGACTGCATAGCTGCAGATACTTCTGACCACAATGTCCTCTCTGCTCAGTGCCTCCAGGACTGTATTAATCTCTGGGTTACAGGGCAAGGCATTTAACTAGATTGGGAAGATTATCTGACACGCCACATACCAAAATGCATGTATGACTTAAAGCTACAACTTACCTCAGAGAGCTGCAGAGCTTGAAAAATAAACACTATTCCTCATGCAAACCTACACCTTTCTCTCTGCCAGGCCTCAGTTCAATATTATGGCAGCCAGGCTCTCAGATAAACTAGCCTTTCCAGAAAGCATCAAACTCTCCGCTTCTTGTGCCTTTCCTCTCCTCCAGCTTTCCCCCAGAAGGCTGACCACAGGTACATTGGATCTAGATCCAAATGACTTGCATCTCTCCATAGCAGCCCAGCAGAAGACCAAATTGACAATTGCTTCCCCAGAAAGTTCACGTTAGGATGAATATCTAGAGACTGAAGATATTTCATAGCGGATGAATTTCTTAGACACGCACAGAAACAGCTTCATTGAAATGTTCCCAAGCCTAGATGAGAACTAGCTTTGCTACTCAGGTTTAGAGCCTCAGACACTCCCAAAAGAGGTAGCAAGCCCTCTAAATCCTAACTCATCCAATAGTGCAGCAAAAGGGCACAGACATAATCAGATAAACAGTGACAAATGCCTCCTCTGCAGACAACAAGTACCAGGAAATACTGAGATAGTTATGGGAATACAGAGCTGCCCAGATCCTTTTCTGCACCTGTAAGCAGGGAATAGGATTTCATCCACATATCCTCCACTTAACCTATCAAGCACCACCACTTATCCACTATCCCAATCCACCTCCTCTTTTTCCCCAGCCTACCAATGGAAAACTCCTTCTTTCTGTACCTTAGTAATTAATTCCCACACCTCAACACTCACTTCACTTCAGCAGCCAGTCACTCACCTCCGTGATTCACTGCAGAAAACCAGAGGCTACTGCTCATCACAGGTAAGCTTCTCTTCTAGTTTTGCAATATAAAATAATTAAAATAACTAACTTTAAATCAATGACTACTGCACTCCTTTAGAAGGGGGAAAAAAAAATCCCACACAGAGCACACCTATGCTCATCCTCACACATCCTCAAATAAGGGAGAAAAGCCATCCTATGGCATGCCAGCTGCTCAGAGTTGTTTGGATGCCATCACCTGCGTAGCACAGGTGGTAGGAATCAAAGCCTAAATCACCCCTCAGCCACATTTTGCTGGTTCAGAAAGATAACAGCATCATACCAACAATGCTTTACAGCTGTAATAAATGTCTTTGTGCATGTCTCAAAACAAACACATATTTTTCTTTCTGTTTTATTTGCAAGAGTATTAACAAAACCATTTCTTTTAAAAGTTAAGAGAGGGGGGCTTTCCTTCCAGAGCTCTAAAACTCTCCAACCTTTCCTTGAATCTGCATGGTCTAAGGAAAAAAATTGCAAAAGTCTGTAGTTTTCCTTGTGGGAATCAGGTTCCCTTCTCTGTCAAATCTTTTCTATTATCTCTCTAATGTTTGGTCTTAAGCATTAGCCCAAGTGAGCAAAGCTAATTAGCCCTCTTCTTCCTGCACTCTAATTCTTATCCAACTTACTCAATCTAAGCCACTTTCCTTATACTTTTCCATGCTTTCTGATGTGGAAAATTACGGTAAAGTAAGAATATGATATTTCCTTAAAATGCATTTTTTGTTGGCATTGATGCTTTTAACAATGGGGTGAAGATACCACTTTAGCTCTAACATTCGTTGCTGCTCCATGATGAATGTGAAAACACTGTCAAAGCAGCAGCACCAGAGAAGGGGGTGAGCATCACGGAGCAGCAGGTGCTCATTTCTCTGCTATTCTCGTCTCATTAGAGAGGCTGGATGCTTCTCCTTGCTTATATGTACACAGGTGTGTACATTGTGTTAAGCTTGATGGATTTTTCACCAGAAATTGTCTCCTGCAGTGACTGAGAAGGGGATGAATGGGAACAGTCAGTGTTTTACAGCTTCAAAAGCAGTGAATGCAGGCTATCAGAAGTTAGCAGAGATATTCCACTGGCAAGCAGGAATGCCATTAATAACGTTTTGAAAAGTACGAGTAGAGACCCGTCTTCATTACCTCAGTAATCCTGGAAGGAGGAAAAGCCAGGAAACTTGTATGTTTGAAATTTCAGTTACATAATTTCCTTCATGTTTCACAAGAGACAATTCTGCTTGCCTTTTTCTGTGTAGTAGGAGAGCCAAAGTTTTCCCATCCACTTCATTCCAAGTTTGTTCTCTATTTTATACCTTCATTAGTATATAACATTTATGGTTATATGTGGTTGTATCCTACGGTCCATTTCACTAAACTATTGTTGTGGTTTAACCCCAATTGGCAACCAAGCACCACACAGCCGCGCACTCACCCTCCCCCTGCCCTGGTGGGATGGGGGAGAGAATAAGGAAAAAAAACCCAAAAACCACCGTGGGTTGAGATAAAGGCAGTTTAATAGGATAGCAGAGAAAGAGAAAATAATAATAATGATGATAAAAGAATATACAAAACAAGTGATGCGCAATGCATTTGCTCACCACCCACTGACTGATGCCCAGCCAGGACCCCAGCAGCGATCGCTGCTGCCCCAGCCAACTCCCCCCAGTTTCTATACTGAACGTGACGCCATATGGTATGGAATAGCCCTGTGGCCAGTTGGGGTCAGCTGTCCTGGCGGTGCCCCCTCCCAGCTTCTTGTGCACCTGGCAGAGCACGGGAAGCTGAAAACATCCTTGACTGGTGTAAACACTACTTAGCAACAACTAAAACATGAGTGTGTTATCGGCATTGTTCTCATACTAAGTCCAAAACACAGCGCTGTAGCAGCTACTGGGAAGAAAATGAACTTTGAATTATGCTGAAACCAGGACAACTATGTATTCTCACTTTTAAGACTACTATATGAAAACAGGTCATGGATTGGTTTTAAAATAAATTGTAGAGTGAGCTGTGGATACAGGCACGTGATATGCAGCTTGAACAGCAGGCATCCTATGCTTTGTTAGAAGACTTATCTTCAGTAGCAGTTCTGCTCCTTCAAACAAAAAACTGAGTTACTGAAGTAACATCTTAACATCTACTTCTTCTTACTGTCTGTATGCTTATCTCATTTGCAAAATTGATAGTTTTTCATGTTATACCTTGATAATTTAATTTCTAGAAAAGAGAACCTCTGTGTTCATTTAATATCTACAAAAGAAACATATCTGTGTATTCTTTAACTTCACAATATATACGTTATATGGTTGTATATGCATTCTGCTGTTTCTACTTTTTTTAAAAAAAATAAGATTTTGGTATGTGATACAGCAGGAAACATGGTGGAAAGTACCTGTTGTTAGGCTGAAAAACAGCGATGTTTGGACTGTCTTCATTTTTATGCAGAGCACCATGGAAAGGTACTCGGGAAAGTGCCTCTGGAGCTAAAGTCTCTCAAGGCCTCCCTTCTTCCCCATAGACTGGGCTCCTCTTGTAGTGTTACTCCATATATAAAAGGAACATGTCTATATCTGAAATATAGCCACCTACAGAGGGAACAAGGGCAGCAGCCAGAATACAGCAATTCCAGATAGGACAAAACTGTTGGAACAAACCCTTCTGTATTAGTGGTTTGTACATGTTAAAGTTCAGCAGAACAGTAGATTTCATGCAGACATCTTTCAATTGTACTTGATAAATTGTTACATAGACCTTGACTAGCAATCACAATTATTTTGTCCTTCAGCATCTTTGATATTGACTCACACCTTTCTGCTTTACCTTGTTTTCTTCACTGTTTTCTACTATCACCATGTCTTCTCAACCGATGCCTAATTTGCCAAAAGAGCTCAGGGTCTGTTTGCTTCTTCTGTTCATCCTTTTGTCCCACGCGTCAAGGATCCCTATAAACTACATCAGTGTCCTTTAACAAGTAACCTGTTGCTCACCATCTTGTGGTTTGAAATTTTGAAATTTCTCCTTTTATTTCAGCAGAACTGAAATGTGAGAGATGACTCTTGTCATGCCTGTAGCACTTCTTTTCCAAACTTGCCTCATTCTTGAGGAATCCTTTTATTCTGGGAGCAGAAACAGGAACTTGTTCAATTACAAGACATTTCTCTACCAAATTTCTCTACCATTAAATCAAATGTGAGTCTTCTACCACCACCAATATAAGTATTTACATTCTTTTAAAAAACAACCACTTCATAATAAGGTATGTCCATCCCATTAGTGGCTTCTAGTTGTCCCGGAATTATGGTTCAACCTAAAGTATTTACTTGACTTTTTTTTTTAAAGCACTGCACCAGAACAGGATGTCCTCAAGAACTGGCAGTGAAACCTGTGATCATTAAAAATCCAGTACTACATTTTGTAACATTTTTGATGAATCACTGGATAAATATTTGGCCTGAACATGATTTCTGCAAACTTGAACTGACTTTTCTCACCCTATTTTCTTGTCCCTTGATGCTTTGATCTTGTTTAAAAGGAAGAATGGACCAGAAAAACACTTAGATATTCTGGCTTTGCAGAACATGTTTTTTCCATTTTGACAGTTTTGAATAAGGTTTCTGATTTCTGGAGGAACTGCAAAAAGAGAAACTGTGATTTCCCAAAAAAGAAGAGAGAAGACAAAAACAAAATAAAGATATGCAAAAGAGTTATAAAAGAGATATGAGAATATTCCAATTAAAATTCACCAAAACAAGTATCCAAAGATGTATGTTATGAAATGGATATAGGCTCTATAAAGAATAGCTATAACTGTACACTGAAAACAAAGGGGTTTTATACTGTCGTAAAATTACTTAGTTAAAAAGATCTACAATGAATGCAGAAAAATTTTCTGAGGGTGCAGAGGGAAAATATGAAATACATGAAACAGAGATTAAATAAGATAAACCCAGAAATTAATTTTGAAGTTAGAAAAATGGAAAGACAACTGAAACCCAGAGGGAAAGCACTGTGCTGCTTACAAATTGTAGAACTGTTAGTTTAGTTTTCTACTAATACCATTTTTATTCTTATTTTTCTCTGCAGAATGCCAAAATTGTCACTAGTTTTTATTGCTATCAAAGACTATATAGCTGTGTCACAACTAAATTATCCGTTGTGCACTCAGAACAAAACTAAAATGAGAAAAATAAACATCCATGATACATGAGAAATGTGCATATACTTTTTTTAAAAAAAACCTCTTCTCTACAGATATTCCAAGTTTTCTGACTGCCAAGGTAATATCTTTGATGAGGACCAGCAAGGCAGTGAAGAAAATATAGTTTAAAGTTTCTTCAGTTATTTCTTTTTCTTACTGAGATACATTGAAAGGCATATTTCCAAACCAACATCTTATAAACTGCTCACACATTTGTACACATTTCCTTAATGTAATTTGATATAGCCAAATGATCATTATAGTCTCAGAAAAAGTTCATACCCAACACTTACATGCAGTTTTAATTTTCAATTTCACAGTTTACCTTTGTCAATAAGTTTCTTGATGAAATAGTTTGGCGTTCAAAGTTACGTCTCAGGGTCCTGCTTTTAATACACACCTTTGCAAAAGAATCTTTAGAGAGAAGAAGCAGGCATGCACAGTGACCCCTGGTTTTTAAAAAAGCAGCAAATTTTCTCTCGATACTTATGCATAACTAAAACATCGTGCATCTTAAAAGCTGTATAGATACAATCCCAAAATGAAAACCATCAGGATAACTGTTCATATCTAGCAACTGCTGACCCCCTGTCCTGGCAGGTAAGAATCCATGGATTTCATAGCTGGAACTGTCTGTCAAGCAACCCAGCAAGGCCAGAGCCTTTTTCCATTGCATATCCAAGACAAAGCTTCTGTGATGTGAACCATTTCCTTTGGGCCTCAAGGTGCAACATCTAAAGTTGTTCCAACAAAGACCAATTGATAATTTGTAGCAAGGAGTAACTCAACCTCATAAATTCCATTAGTCTTAATGAGATACGCAGTAGGGATTGGATGGGTCAGTAGAAAACAGAAGCAACTTAAATTTGCAGCAAGAGAAACACCAGTATTCATCAACACACAGAGGTCTCATGACTCAAACAGCAATGCTTGATTTTGTTTAATGTTGACTACAACTCTCAGATAAATGAAGTAAGAACATGGGAGAATTCATTTCCTTGGCACCACCAACCAAAATTAAATCCCTGATTGGGAGTGATGGAATGAGAACTTAGTAAGAAAGAAGAGAAATGTTCTTTCATCAGCTTGAAAAAGCTGTGAAGTTTATCGATCTTGTTTGCTGTTCTCAGTTACAGAACACCAACACGCCTTGTTGTTTTGTAGACTTCATATACGACCTAAGAGAAATGAGTACTAGGGTGGGGGGGAGAAAGGCACTTAAAGATAGTGTCTTTTTATCAGTGACAAAATATTTGTCTCCCCTTTCTTGAGAAGTTTAGAAAAGTACTGCTTTTTATCCTTTCAATAAATATTTTCTCTCTCTCAATTCAAACTATTAAAAATAATAAGAGGAATATAATACAACATTAAATGAGAGTTTATATATCACATGCTTTATGACAGCTGCTTTTATTTCACTTTAGATTAACAAAGCCTTTATGCTGAGACTTTGGAGCTGACCTTACAAAGCAGCAATACCATTAGCCCTGAAGCACATGTTTCCCATTTAATGTTTCTGAGGTAACATTCTTTGTGAAAGTGAGAGAAATGAGAACTCAAACTTGCAGGAAAAATAGAAGTCTGAGTGTCCTCCTTTTGAGCAGAATTAAAGTCAGTTTTGGACACTCAAAAATATGAAGTGAGAGGCCATGGCCTTACAAAGAGTTTCTCAGCGTGATCCCAAGAGTTACAATGATCAGCTTTCCTTTAGTATGCCATAGCTCATTGTCATTTCCTCTCAAGAGGCTGAACGTATTTTGCCATCTCAATTTGAAGTGAAAGGTCTCGCTTACATCAATGTTATTTCAGTTTTAACCAGCATTACTCAAATGATTTATAAGCATACCCAACCAAAAGAGCACTGTTGTAGCTATAGCAAATGAGCCCAACAGAGCTGTTCTGGGGTACAGCAGAATTTGTTCTGCCGTATTTGCAAGAGCCATGATTTACCGTTATGCATAGAAATCAAACTAATCTTAATGATGTTTTACCATTGTCATGTTCTACTGGCTCAATGCAAGTGCAATGTACTTTTTTTCTCTATAAGCTTAATGGGGCCTACACACAATCCTCCATCCTGCTTTTGTTCAATCTCTCCATACATTAAAGCCTCTTCAGTATTCTTCAACTACTCTGACAGTCACAATTTTATGCTTGAAACTCTTTCTACACTCTTTTCAGTTAGTGAATCTGAAAAGCTGCGGACTAGAGAGTCACAAGGTTCAAGGTGAACTCAAAAGAGACTGACAAATGCAGGAAAGAGCTGGACAGGGTTACAGTTTGGTAGCCAGTGGGTGCTCTTTGTATTTTGGACCTTGCCAAAGAAAAGAAAAACTGAATGCACAAGAAAAGGACAAAAACTGTATGATTTGGAGGAGAAGCTGACAAATTCAGTGCTAAAGTTCCCATCTATGCCAGTGGAAGTTGGATCAAGGTTCCTGTAAACATATGGCCTTTCACTCAAAGCAAGTCTCCCCTTTGAAACACACTTCTGCAAAGTCTTCCAACAGTAACAATGCAGGATTTGCTGGAGCTGCAGTCAGGTTCCAAAGCCCAGAGATGGCCCCTGCACTGTTATCTGGGACCAGCTTAGAATGGAGACATGAGACTTTTTTTTTTTTTTAAAGAAGACAAAAAGTTTGTTATATCCATGTTTAAGCACTTAAATTCATAATTTTAATTCAAAACTGAAACATTTGTCCCTTCCTACTGACTGAAATGAGAATTCATGTGTACTGAGCACTTTTGGAAATTAGAATTGTTATATAGGGAACAAGACAATGAAGGAGCAGACTACTTGGAGCATCCCTCTGTGACACTTGTCCTTTTTTTGTTGTGGTTTTTTTTTTTTTTTGGTTGGTTGGTTGTTTTTTGTTGGTTCTGTTTTGTTTTATACTGTGTAAACCCAGTATTGGGGAAGAAGGAATAACTAAAGCATGCTCATATAACATTTTTGTCAACAGTTAGCTGGTATTCCTTGGCAATATTCCGTGGAAGAAATCACCCTCTGCCTGTACAATCCCCCAGTTTCCTCTGATATATTTAACTTCTTACTCTAAACTGTTGGTTTGCTGTGTTTCACTGTAGACATAGCTGCAGTTAAGTGACTCCAATGTGTAAATTTGTGTTTCAGTAGGGTGTGGTATGTTCAGATCCAAGAAATCTGGAAGGTGAAACACTATAAATAAAAGTCACTCACGTACAAAGGCAGACTTAAGTACCCAATATGTCTTATTTCAATTACAGTCTGAATTACCGCATCATCCTTGTCCAAAAAGGCTATTTTCACCACATTACAGTCCAAATTACAATTTTTCTACCAACTTTTTTGTCCCTGATTAAATACAAACTGTGGGCAAATCCCTTCTTCCCTTTCTTTTTCCTCTCTTTGTTTCCTTTAATAGCTGGTCTTGTTATCATTAAATGGTATAAAACAGGCCAATCTTTAGATTTCTGTTCAGTTTTCTGTGTTTGAATTGGTCATTTTGATTTTATTTTCTAGGCATCAAAGAGAATGATCTTTCTTCATGTTGTTTGTATTCAAAGGCAAAAAAAAAATCTGTGATTCTTTTGGTGTGCTATGAATAAGCATGGACATGTTGGGACAGGAAATGAATACATGCCACTACAATTAAAAAGAAGACTAATTTGTTAGCATTTCCATAATATTCCCCAAATGCAGAAATTATAAACAGTGTGAAGTCATCTGCATAACTCCTCTTCTCTTTTCAGCTGCCAGGGTCCACAAGCTGAGTCTTCCATAACAATTATTATCATGGGGAATGAGACAGCACGCCAAATTTTGTGGACTAACATTGAACAATGCAGCACTAGTCAGTACGATATAGCGCATATTTCATACAGCCACTGAATTCCCCATCTACTAAAGCAGACTCTTTTTTTGTAAACTCCTTCCATATCATGATTTCTCATGCTTTCTCAGCATGCTCTGGTAGATGTCTTACTTTTCCTGACACATCCATTTATAAAGCCTGTCAGCTCCCCGTGGTGCCTGTGGAACTCTGGTGCTAATGGTAGGTTAAGAATTGCAGCTTTAAGAAGCTACTTCTTACCATTTTTGAGAAAGTGACTATTTTATTTATTCCTACAGTGAAGTTATGTGTTCAAAAGTTAGAGAAAATACAGCAAAAATGCTGCACTTGGAGCCTTTACAGAATGACCGAAGTCTTTATCACACTCCCCCAGCCTCCAGTGAACTCTCTCACATGCTACCAGAAGACAACCTATTTTATATCCGAACAGCTTAAGTGACAGTATCAAAGACGTACCAAATTGCTACATACAGACTTCTCCTAACTAAAAGGAAGGTTCCTCCTCTACCATCTGTTTAAGGCTGTTTCTCTATAGCAACCTATTTAATATACATTTCATAGGGCTTCGCTATAGGCCTTGTGAGTCCCCTCAGGAAGCACCAAAACTCAACTAACTGTTGAATTTTGTCACTAGTTTGTCTTTTCTAAAGAAATGGATAATTTAGCCACCGAATCCTTGTTGTATACACGCTAAAAAGAGAGTACTTTCTGGAATCAGGATGGATTTATCCTTTTGCTAGAATAAGAATTCTCAGAAACTGTTTAAAGTCCGAAACTTGCCAGAAAATAACACCCAGAAGATGGTCATGGGAAGGAATTTAAGATGCAGCTCTGACAGATGTTAAAAACAGCACATCTCCTACACAAATGCAGTAAATTTATACATAATCATCCAGTTATTCAAACCTGAAACAGGAAAACAAAAACATGTTTTCCCTTTACACCAAGCTTATAAATTAAGACATGAAAATTGGGTCTTGTGAGGTTACAGAAATGCTGACAGCCAAAAGGTTTTGTTCCCACATTACAGTTTCAATTTTTATTTTTTTTTTTAAAGCAAATACCTTCTCTCATTTGAGATAAATACCATTTCTAAAGAAAGAGCTGTCGGGGTAGACTGAAAAAAATAGTACTTGTTTCTTCTTCATGACCTATCGATGATTTTGTGCTGACTCTAAAAAAACATTTTGTAAAATCTTAGCTGATAACAATGGGCAAGCACTGTTTGAGCTATAGGGAAGCTAATGTAAAAACATAAACTTACTATATAAGTTTATTTTTTCCGATTCAAAACTAAACTTCACTTGAAGCCCTGAATTATTCCTGCTGGTTTAGTCAACTGGGAGACAGAAAACTTTGTTAACTTACTGGGAGTCACCGTTTGGTCTATGCTATACTGCTATCCCATGTACACCTCTGTTCTGAGAAAAGGCCTATTGAACATTGCATAACAATAATTTACAGCTGAATTTCCACCAGAAGTGCTGCAT
This sequence comes from Scopus umbretta, assembly GCA_013400535.1. NCBI lineage: Eukaryota > Metazoa > Chordata > Aves > Pelecaniformes > Scopidae > Scopus > Scopus umbretta. Next base: position 11,651 of record VZTL01036272.1, read on the forward strand.
TTGCATTGTGCTGCAGATGGAATACTCTCATCCCTCCCACAGAAGTTATTCATGGTATGATACCACGTTTTAAATTCATCTCATGGTTTAGTGCACTGTATTGTAAAATACATCAGGGACTTAACTACTTGGGTAAAAACTATAGCTGACTACATGAAGGGGAGACAATACTTTAACTTACTTTATCAGAGTCCATGAACTTGACAGTAGGTTTAGTGAGGCCATGTAACCATTAGCCTTCCCTTCAGACTCCAGTTATCCTGCTCCACACAGG